>CAUYRT010072060.1:0-31924 GCA_963574885.1 Lepilemur ruficaudatus
AGACCCCGTCTCTACTATAAATAGAAAGAAATTAATTGGCCAACTAAAAATATATAGAAAAAATTAGCCGGGCATGGTGGCGCATGCCTGTAGTCCCAGCTACTTGGGAGGCTGAGGCAGTAGGATCGCTTGAGCTCAGGCGTTTGAAGCTGCTGTGAGCTAGGCTGATGCCACGGTATTCACTCTAGCCTGGGCAGCAGAGTGAGACTCTGTCTCAAAAAAAAAAAAAAAAAATGTCAAGGGTGTGCTATCTTTTGACTTGCCCATTCCAAGAAGGTACAGATAGAATAACATGAATGGAACTAGCCTTTTCTACTCACATGGAATCATAAATTACTATTCAGGACAAATTACTACTACGTGACTCCTTTAGAGGGCCAAGACTGTTAGTGACTGCTTCTCCAAGATCACAGTTTAGTTGGGCTGCTGTTTAGAGGAAACAACCCAGTTGTCAAGAGACTATAAAATATTAAATGGCTGTGCCAGTGTTTGTGAAACCATCCACGTAGGAAGTCTTACTTTCAGCAGATAACCAGTGCAGTTACGTTAAACACAATGAACATTAAGGATTGGAGAATAACCTGATAAAGTTTAACTAGAAGGTCTATGCAGCATCAAGTTCTTAAAAATTACGAAGCTCATGTGAGAAGACGTTGAGGGCACTAGCAATGCCCTGCAATTCAGTCCTGGTGTTTAACTGCTGTGATCATGCTAATGAGTTCAACATCACTAAGAGCAGGAAGAGAAAGAAAGACAAAACAATGGCTGATGATGGAGAGCAAATCAGAGAATAGGATAATTTTTGGACAAGAGTATAAAATAAAGCGAAAGGGAAAAAAAACATGCAAGAGCAAACAGGACTCATGATGCAGCAAAACTGCAGGGGAAGATGTCAGTTGACTTAAATGCTACAATCTTGGTGTCGGTTACAAGTCAGAAATAGCTCTCTTTTGTTATAAAAAAATGACTCCAGAAATGATTTTACATTATAAATTAGCGAAGGATTCTAACAAGGAATTTTTTAACTGATTAGCATGGAATAATATATACTTTCAGCATGCATACTTCTATTTAAAATGTATCTAATGATTAGAACTTATGCAAATTTATGCTATGAAGCAGTAAATCATAGGTAAGTGGAACTTAATTGATAAAAACAAAAAGCAAAATAACTGGTGCATTCCTGTTTGCTACTGACCCTCTTCAGTTGTTGTTGTAACTGTTCCCTCATGGACTCAGGACAATTGTCCAGCTGGGTCTTCTGCTCGGAGTAAAGCTCCTGAAGCCTCTCTAGTTTTTCCCTTTCAGCATCAAGCTTTACCTTCTCCTGAAGTTCAGAAATCAGAAAATAGAAGAATAGAAATTACCTTTACACCCAAGCAGGTGCTAGTGAACATTTCCCAAGGATAACACAAACAAACATACACAAACTCTAGACATTCTATGAATGTAGAAACATATCTGGTTAGTCTCGAGGATAAAGGGGCATAAGTAGGAGTTAAGACAAGGGGGCCTGGTTTGTGCATTCTCAAAACACAGTCCACTTCGCTGGGCATTGCAATGACCACGCCAACCCTCCCTCCTTCTGCCACCATGTTACAAAAGCAGGGAAGCCACGGCAATGTTGAGTGTTGGTCAATGGCCAAAAAAGAACAAAAGAAATGCCAACCAAATTCATAAGCTAGTCTTGCCAAGAGAACCAGACAAAGGCATTGACCTCAAGTACTGTCATGGTCCAATTCGCTCAAGGCATTTGCTAAGCGAGTTTTGGGAATTATTGAAATTTTGTTCTCAGGTCAGAGAACTCTTAGGGGCACTAGTTGATAGCCTGGGCAGCTCAAACAATTCTAAGCTGTTTGGAAAACTTCAGAGCTTAAGCAGTTAGAAAATCTTACTCCAGGGAGAACATCGAACGCAGGGGCTGAGAGAACTAGGAAAAGTGCACCACTGACAGAGCAGCAAGGGGAGCTGGATCAGGCACCTCCAACACACCAACATGTGACAGTGACTGGAAATACAGACATCCCTGCAATGACTGACATAAAAAATAAATTGAAACATAGACTGTGAAGAAAAGGAGTCCTGGAGTCATAGAAGAGAAGATAAAGAAGATAATACTAAATCCCTTCCAACTCACACATGCCAAAGTGACCCTAGACATTCTTTAGGATATAACAGCAAATACTCTAATACAGTGATTACATGGCCTTACAATGCCACCTCTTAAATAGAGAAACAAAACTTCATTTGGCATCAGTCTTCTCAACTTATGTTCCCTTTATGATGCTCTGAAACCTTAAAACACATCTTAGACTTGATTCTCTCCTTGTCTAAAACCCTCAGTCTAAATAAAAGCACTTTATGAAGCACTTCAACAATTTGACCCCCAGTAAGTGAAATGACCACCACCTTCTTTTCCTTATTTTCATGCTATATAAACTAGTAGAAATAAAACTACCTTCTAAGCATATCATAGGAGTTTTTTAAAGGATAAAGCTCTGAAATAGTCTTATAAAATTATCCTTACTATAATTTTTTTTATCCAAATGGCCATGATTTCCTGCATAAACATATATATGTAAACGTATGTATAAAAGATGCTATGGTTTCAACCTAAAATTTTATGACATCAACACCTGTACCAGCTCACTCGAGTCTCCATTTTTGACATAAATTTTAAAATTTCAAGGACATTTCAGCAATGTTTATTTAACTTTACTAATGTATTCTTAAAATACATAAACAAACAAAAATACATAAACCTCCGACTCCTACTTCATATGTCAATCTAAAAATGATGTTACAACAACTTAAACTGTAACAGACTACAAAGAAAGTTCCTTCAACCTTTAATAGTAAGTTTGCTCACTAGGCATACCTATTATGCAAGAGTTGGAGAAAGCAATGGAATCATTAAAAGAAAAAAGGATTTCCACATGTTAATCCATAATAAAACTGAATATACTCATGCTGGTTTAGATTTAGTCTTTACTAATAGTTTTCAGAATTAATAATTGTTTTCTTTAATAAAATCAGCAGTACTTGTTATTTTTTGGCTAAGAAATGTGTTCTTTCCGGTGTGTGTGGATCAAAGACTGCCCTATTTACATGGCAAAAGAATTTTATCCAAAAAGAGTTCTATTTCTAGATACTGTATCACCAGACTTTGTAGAAACTTTAGTTCCAAACAGAAAGCTTTTTTTTTTTTTAAAAAAGAAGACTATTTATTGTCATTAAATACCACATGTGCAGAGCCTTTGAATTTAATGATCTGTTCAACAGAAAACATTGAAACAATATTTGACAATATAGAAAGCCACTGTCCTAAAACATAGGTCGTGGTTCTGAAGAAATAACCAAATTATTCTTCTGTCCATCTCAATTTGTTTATTGTTAACAATAAACCCAAATAGACAACTAATAAAAAATACCTTATGTTTACATAGTGCCTTCCTTCTGAGGTGCTCAAAACGTTTCGCAATTCCATACAAGGGGGCAGTTAGCAGGATTAGGCAAGCAGGCACCATTAGAACCTTCTGCAGCTTCTCTGTGCAACGTTGCGACCACTACCTGGGTCTCAGAGCAAACGCTCAATGGGGCCAAAGTTAGGGCAAAGGAAGTAAAGGGAAAGGATGAAAGATGGACTAGTGGCAGGTGGGCCTGGCCGTAAATCACAGAGGACCGCGGAGGTGATATCACTCCTACGAGAGCCAGACGTAGACCAAGGAGGAAATTAATATTCCTTTCTTTCATTTATTGCTCAGGAAGTTTTCAAAGGAAAATTAGCTCTAGGCAAGTAGCTAATTAAAGTTGAAAGTTTCACCTTTTACAGTGAAGGTAAAACAGATGGACAAATTCGATGGCAGTTCAGGGTTCCAGAATTTCAGGGATTCTTGCTTTTTACACATAAAATATTAAAATTGGGTGTTATCCTTCTTCCAGATTTAAATTGGCAAACTCATCTAACTATCATAGGCACAGTAGTATTTTCGAAATACTGAGTTAGCAGAGTACAAGATTTCTTTTTCAAGATTCACAAACCTATTTTCAGAAAATAAAATGCATTTTTAATAAATTTAACAAATTTCATTTTGTTGAAAAAAATAAGACTACAAGGAACTGGAATACTCCAGGAAAATCCAGATTACAAGGGGGCATTTGTAAAACCAAAAGCAGAGTGGGACTTCCACAGAGACAACTGCTTCCGCTAGCACTGGTCTTCCTTTGACTCGTCTTCTCTGGATGTGCTAGCAAAATTCAGCTGGGTCACAAATTCATTGCCAGGTGCTGCCTACTTTATAGAGTTAACACTGATATTCCTAAAGTTTCATGGTTATATACGGCTTAAGGTAAATTATTCATAGATAAATTAAGGTGGAAATCAGTGTATCAAGTTGGGCATCTATTTGCTCCCATAGTGAGTTGTTTGTTCGCTCACTCAGTAAAGATTAAAAGAGGTCTAGAGAAAAAGAGGAAACTTGATCACTGTCCTCATGTAGCACATTAGAATAACCTGGGTGAGCTTTTAAATATACTATTTCCCAGGCCCCAGTTTAGTCACAAATCCAGGGCCATAAGGCCTGGTAACAAGCATTTTAAAAGCCTCTCCAGGTTTTTTGATATGCAGCCAGGTTGAGAACCACTGATCCAGCCACCCAGGATTATGTGAGAGGAAAAGGCGATTAACTACAATTGATTTTTCTAATGAAGACACAGGACATTAATATAGGATCCATCAAAGAATGTTCTTAAAATACTTCATAGTAAAACAGGCCTCTCTTGCAAGTAATATCCCAATTGTAAAATTTTTCCAGTTCAAATTAAATGCCTCAAGTAAGCCAAACAAAAACTGTGATAGATTCCAACATTCATTCAGAAAGGGAGGATGCATTTCAAGGTCAGGTGCAAAATGCTTATCTTCTAATCATACAAATGATCTGGAGTGTTTATAAATTTACCCTAAATGATTTGAACTTGTACACGAGTTGCCAATAACCTTGAATGATTTTAAAAATGCAAGACTCATCATAATACTACTTATTTTGCTAGCTCTGGTGGTCAGAACACAGTAATACAAGTTTTCTCTCTTCTAGTATAAGTTGTATTCTTGAAGGAAAAACTGAAATTTAACTTGCTGGCTCTATTTGAATGTCAATATTATATGGAATGTCAATATTATATGGAATACTAATGAAAAATCATTTTACCATATCTGAGTGTGCAATACTGAATACACAGATGTTTCAAGGTTACTCTGAAAATATGCTTAATTTATTGATTTATTGGCCTGCCAGATAAAATAGAGGATACCAATTAAATTTGAATTTCATAGAAAGAACAAATTATTTTTTAATGTTTAAGTATGTCCCAAATACTGCATGGGACATAATTATACTAAAAAAAGTTTTTCTCTGTTTATCTGAAATTCAAACTGAGCTTCCTGGATTTTTATTTGCTCAATCTGGCAACCTTATTCTCTTGATGAAGATTTTCTTAAAAGTTAAGATCCATTTTTGTAATTTCCAAACTGTTTAGCACAGAACCCAGCACACTCTAGGCACCTGGGCCACATTTCATGAAACAGTGAGTCAGGTTTGGAATTGATGCAGTGATGTGTTGAAATTCACAGTCCCTAAGCCATCATTTTTAAGGGAGGTCTACACAAAGTCCTCTCCATATACCCTAAGAATCCCCTTTCCTTCCAGTTCCTAAACCCTCTGGGGTTGTTTGGTAGGCAGGCATTTTTATGGGTTCAGAGATTAGGCAACTATTTTAGGCCCATAAACATTTATGTGAAATTCTGTTTTTCTTTTCACAGCTTTACTGAACTATAATTGCTAAATTTAAAAAACTGTACATGTTTAAATATTCATTTTGATGAGTCTGGACATGTGAATACATCCATGATACTATTTAAGGCCAGAAGTGTTTCAGATTTTAGAATATTCTGAATTTGATAGCAGTAACACTGATCATAGAGCATATATTATATGGCATTTCCAGTGATGTCTGGAACAATACTCTCTAATCAAACATGTTACTATTTCTGTAGCTACACTCATGAATATTCAACCTTACAAAAGGGCTTTCTTTTCCCCTATAGAACTTTTCAGATTTTGGAATCGCAGAAGAAAGATTATGGACCCATGTCAACAAATGGTGATTGTCAAGAACTCATTCTCTGCCACTAAAGATGCACATCTTTATGTTTCTTTCTTAGGATTTTTTTCCTTCGGCTTTGATATTTTAATTACACAACTGATGGATGTGTAGTGTAGAAAAAAATTGGGAAATCAGAGCACTAAGGACTTATGTAATCAAACAACCACTAGAAAAAATAACCCCTATCTGGAATCCTATTGAATTAATCCCCAAATCCCACGATACAGTTCCACTTCCTCTAACCAGGGAGCTAACTTTGAAATGCAAGAAAGAGGCACGGGAAGGGCTGGGTCCCTTCTGAACACTGGCTGTGACTTGGCAAATGCTCTGCACTCAAGAGGCATTAACACTTTGCTGAAGAATTTCGGGCCAGGCTCACTGTCTTCCCCTGGCTCTGAAGGAAGGATGCGGAGGAAGTAACAGTATTTGTCAAGATAATAATGGGGGAAAAGAGTTAACCATTTAATATGCAATGGTATATGCTTACTGTAGAAAAATTAGACAGTCAAATAATCTAAGATTTCATTCAGGAACACTGGTATGGCACAGAGTGATTTAAGCTTCAGATCAAACCTTTAAGCACGGTTAGTGTGTTCAGCTTGTTTAAGTGTGTGGGCTAGGATGGCTACAAAATGTCATACTGTATCTGTGTGAATGCACAAAATAATTGTCCTTAAACAAAAGGATGCTGAGAAGCACAGATGATGTGTAGATAATCCAAAAATAGAGACAGTTGAAAAACTATATTTAATTTTGAATTTCAAATGTGGTTAGAAATAAAGACAAAAAGAAAATCTGCATGAACACATGTGCATTTTCTCAATCAGCCTTGCTCTTGGAGTGGAGTCGGGGAGTGAGAGGGAGGGGATTCCAGTGCCACAACCAGACCTTTGCCCAAACTGGCCTTCATGGTGCGAGTGGCTTCCCTTGGCTTCAGTCACCAAGCCCGTTAAACTCAAACAGTTTCCTAGACCAGAGTTAACCATCCCTTCTTTCACCTGCTGCAAGAAAACATGACGGTGTCTTTGCTTACTGCTTCACTAAATAAACATCCCCTCTGGGTTTCCATTCAGATTAGATGCTTACATTTGTTCAGGGTTTACCAATGTTCACAGTGGCTCTAGCTGTGATGTAGCTACTATTTGAGAATGCAATGGGCAGGTGGCTTCTAGCTCATGGTAACTTGGAAATAGGCTTACTGATGCTCTCAACAGTGGTACCTCTGAAGGTAGTGAAAGGCCAGCCCAGAGAACTGCTGCAAAAATGTTCAATAAATTATAAAAAAATAAATTGTCTATATTTTATGTTGTATATGTAATTATGTCTATAGTTTATATTTTATATGGTAACATATAATGAATAGTAGTCATGAATAAATATATATTAATTTATACTAAATATGTAAAATAAATTAGTAGTTCCAAAATCAGCTAAAAGACGTAATACTAAAGATGAGATGCTAATACTCCGGAGCCCAGAAAACAATGTCAATAATTTCACATTAATATTTGAACTTTGAGGTGTTATTACGCCTTTTTCCTATGGCTCTGCCTTGTCTCCAGAAGTCTAGGGCCAGACTTACAGGATGTACCATCGACATCTGAATCGGAGCTTGCCCAACAGGGGTATCGTTTCAGGTTTTGCTTTTCTCATTCCACAGTTTATATCTGACCACAGCAACAGGTGTATGGAAAAGGAAACGCGATCCAAAGGGCCAAAGGGCACTTCCTCCTTCTGTCTTACGCTCTGGCTTCTCTGGCAATGTGATTACAGGCCCAGTGGCATGTGCACTTGGGCAGTCCAGCCCAGCTGTCCTGAAACTTGGCTGCATGTAGCTGTTTGGCAGGTGTTTGGTTCAGTGTTTGTGCCCAGGCCCAGCTTGGACTAGCTGTTAGCAGGAGAATCCAAGGACAATATTCCCAAAGCATATTGGCAGTATTCTGGCACCTACTATGGGCTGGATAGACAATGGATCACAGTGCCCTCCTCTAGTTCACACACTAGAGAGGAAAATAAACACCCAGGAAGCACAAAACAAATGTAAATTATAAATGTGATACGTAAAAGGACTAAAAGAATAATAGGGAAAACCTAATCTGAACTAGAAAGGTCTGGAAGGGCTTTTCTGAAAAGCAGGCACTGAACCTGAGCCTGGAAAGACAGGACCAACAAGGCCCGGAATATGGGGAAGGGAATTCTAGGCAGGGGAAGCAGTATCTGCAAAGGACTGCGTAGGGGGCAGAGATCCTTTAACGATAGAAAGGAAGGCCACCGTGAGAGTGCTGTGAAGAACAGGAGGGTGGTGATGGATCATGGTAAAGAATTTATACTTAGAGAAAGTGCAGTGGGACACAACCAGAGTGATATAATTTTTATACATTTTTTTTGAAAATCACACTGGTTTCTGTGAAGAGAATGTATTAAAGGGAAACAAGTGGAAATGGGACTAAAGAGATTTTGGTGATTTAGAAGAGAATGCTGATAGTGGAGATGCAGAAATGCTGAAGTAACTGAGAAATATTTAATACTTTGATAATCAACTGGATGTGGGGATGATGCAGAAAGAAGTGTCAAGATCAGTGTCCAGGTTTCTGTTTAAATATGTAGGTGAACAGAGATGCAATTTCTTGGAGTGGGGAAGCTGGAGGATTGGGGCTGGGGTGGAAGGCGAGGGGAAGGATGAGATCCAGGGTTCAGTTATGGGTGTGTTCCGTTGGAAATACCTTTGAATATCTGAGTGGAGATGTCAGGTAGGCTACAGGATATGAGTCAGAGTTCAGAAACAGCTGTGGGCTAAAGACACACCTATGACAGTCACCAGCACGTACAAGCCATAGTTACAAAATAATATGATGATATGAGAGAACTGGGTTCAGATCAGAGATGATCTGAGGGATGATCAGAGAATCAAAGGGACATGAGAAATAGAAGGAAAACCAGAAGAGTGTGGTGTACAGAGGCAACAATGAGGGGAAGCGGGAGCAAGTGTCAAGGAAACAAGTTGTCTCCTATGTGGAATGCTGCTCAGGAGGTGGATCACAAGAGGGTGGCAAAGCATCCAGTGAGCTGGGCAGCACTAAGGTCTTTAGTATTCTTAACAGGAGCAAATCTGATGAGTAGTGGAGGTCTAAGGCCACCGGAATGGGAAGAATGGTTAATTGGGAAATGAGGAAGAGGACACAGTGTACCTAGAAAATTGTTTGAAAAGTTTAGCTGTGATAAAAAGAGGAGAGAAAAGATAATAGCTTATTTTTAAATAATAAGGTAGTAGCTTATTTTTAAATAATAATGTTGGCATGCTGGCAGTACAGGCCCAGGAAAGAGGGAGAAATTGGTGGGGAGAGGACAGTGCCTGCAGAAAGACTAAAGACCTCGGAAGGTGAGATGGGATGACATCCTGAGCACATCCAAAAGGACTGGTCTTTGAGGGGAGGAGAGAAGCTTCTTTAGTTGTGAAAAGACAGAATGCTTCTAATTTCTCAGTGGAGCAGATGGTGAGAGCATCTCTGAGCCAGAGGGAAGAAAGTGGGCCAGAGGTTTGAACAGAGTGAAGGTATAAAATAGCTGTGTCATAAAACGGTGGAATAAGTTTATTTGAGAAATACAAGAACGGTGCCAAGCCAAGTCAAGCCTCTATTTGAGTTTGGTTGTCAAGAATATGCAGTTACATCATCTTGCCCAGTGTTTGTTTCCACTTTCCTCACCTTATTCTGGAGTCCCTCACCCAAAGCCAGTTTCTGCCATTTTATATACAATGTGATGACAGACAATAATTCTACCTTCCAAGACCAACTGAACCCCTAACAGCTGCATGAGCTGGTCCTATGCTGCAAGCCCCTTTAGTCCCCTCTCCTGGGCATAGCCTCGTCAAGCCACTAAAACAATAGAGGGAAGGATGGAGGTGGCCTCTTTGCCTGTTTCTGGTCATGTTCCTGAAGTTCCCCCTCTACCTTCAGTCTGGAGAATACAACACAGCTTTCCCTGGGGAGTGAGATTTAGCACTGGCTCAACCTGCTTCACTTTTGTGTAAAGTCTGATAAGATGCTAATGAGAGATAGACCAATAGAATTTGTAGCCCATGCCACAGGTGAGCTACCCCAAAATAAATAACTTCATGGATGAGGAAAGCAGAAGGGTTCATAGGGAACATGATACCCCATTCCTATGTCTCACAAGTTTTCCAATACGACATAAATAGTAATAAAATTAGTATAGCATTACTTAATTTGATTAGTATTTACTTAATAGTAAAATACTAATAAGTATCAAAACAAGACATCTGATGCCTCCAACTAAAGCTTTTTGCTGTGTCAGTGCAGAATCTTTGAAAAGCATATACCATTAACTGAATCCTCCTCAACTGCAGTTTTAGAACATCAGTTCTTGGACTTGTTTTTGACCTTCTGAAGAAAAATATAACCATTACCCAAATAGATTTTTATTATTTAAAAGTCTGGAGGTAGAATGAACGCACATAAAATTTAATATGAAAAAGCTGTGCAGCTTAAATTTTAACATCAGGCAACTAAAAAATTGATGTGTAGCTTTTAATCTGACTTCCATTTCTGACAGTATCATTTTGAGCACATTCACTGGCACCAAGATCAAATGCCCTTATTTATAGGTCTCAAACAAATAAGAGCCTAAAAAGGAAGTCAGATTCAGCAGAAATTCTTTCCACACATTACCACTAGAACTTACTCAAACTAAAAAATTTTCTTTTTCTCAGCTTAGTGGAGAACACGGTGAATGGGGAAGAAAGTGTTAAAACTCGTCCTCTTTTTTCTTTCCCAAATCAGAATTTTATTTTTAGTTTTAGGCTTAGTTCAGCTGTAACTAACTTAGAATAGGAGAGGAATGTATAATATTTCCCAGAGGGAAAAAACCACATAAACAGACAAACCAAAAACCCAACTACCACCCTGAATTCTAAAATCTGCGAGTAATTTTTCAGACTTTCCCTAGTAAATATCAGCTAACGTTCAGGTTGTGGCCTGAAATGTATAAGCAAAACCTTTTCCAAGCTAAGCGTCAACTGTGTTTCACAGACAGCTTTCACTTGGCAGTGTGTGAGGACCCTTCAAAAACTTGAACACATTTTTCAAAGAGCAGTGCACTTGCATTGAAGATAATAGCAAGGCAAGGCAGGTGAGATGAATGGATTCCATTCATCTTTTTAATAAACAGAAAATGAAAAGAAACAAGGCAAGCATATGTAAATATGCTTAAGCCATCCCTACAGGGCACCAGCAGGAAAGGAGTTCAGTATACTAAAAAATTCTTTAAAAAACAGTGGAATCAGAAGAGCAGAGAGGCTGATGGAAAAGCAAAACAGAACAAAACAACTCACTCATCTCTAGTAGGATAAGCTGCTATGAACACCAGCTTGCAAACTGAGTGGGCTCTGCTCTCTTAGCATCAGCTGCCCAGTAGCTGGTAGTTCTTAGTTGGTGACAATGTATGGTCTTAGGACTTTTCTCTAGTGCCTCTGTTTCCAGGAACATGACACACAAATCTAAACCATGGTAATTCCATCTAACATTTAAATTCAATCAACTGGGACCACCACTTTGCCCCTAAAAATTGCATTCAAATATAATTTTCTTTACCTTGGTCTTTTCACCAACAATGTTCTTTTCCAGTTCTGCTATTTTCCGGTTTAGATGATCCAAAATCTCCTTCTCCTTCATAAGTTCAGTTGTTTCAGATTTCTGTTCTCCATCCAAAAGAGCACATTCCATATCCAACTAAGGACACAAAACAAAGCTCAGAAGTGTTTCACCTTCAGACACATTCTCAATTGCCCACTTTAGAGATGCACTTGCAACAGCTACAAATTTCCAAAAGTACTACTGTATCAGCCAGATGATGGGGCCTGGGGAACACTCCAGAAAGCCCATGTGAGAGTCAGATTTCCTATATAAGAAAGCTGGAATATATTTGCCAAAAAACAAAAAACAAAAAAAACTAACTTTCTATTACAACCCCTTTTCTGCTTACTTTTCAAGAATATTTTGCCTATTTGTTTAGGTTCAGGCTCAAGCATGAACCACCTCAGGAGCAGCCACCTCTTTCTTTCTTTGTCCCTAGAGCATGAGCAGTGAAAGTTACCCCAGCCCCGCACGTGAGTTCTGCATTCCTAGCAATGTCAGCAGGAGGGGCTTCCAGGGTCCATGTGTGCAAAACAACAGGTGAGCCCCTAGCCACTTTGGGGCTATCGGCACCATCTGTGAGGACAGATATGCAGACCTCCCCTAGGAAGAATTATGGGCCCCTTTTCACTCCATGGAAGTAACATAAACATTGTCACTGTATTCTATTAAAATTACAGAATGTGTGTCTCTGTCTGGTTTGCAAACCTGTAAAAAGCTCGCTGTATGTTTGATTCATGTGTGAGTTCCCCCATCGTGCCAACATGAAATGCAACACACAGTAACACACTCAGAAAACGTTTGTTGGATTTGAACTTTACACCTAAAACAAAGTACCTCAGCTGACAGGTCCTGCGGCAGGTCAGAGAGCACATACTAGTTAAGACAATGTCAGGCTATACATAAAGTACATTAAAGATGGATTAATATGTTTATCTCATCTGATTTAAGAAAGGAAAGAAAAAGGAATGTAAAAATGGTGATTTTTGCTGATACATGGGACCCATTGAACAAATGTCTGTTCATGCTGATTTCTATGTATTTGGCCTCGAAGGCCTGTGCCCTAATAAACAGCATTATTTTTAAGTTAAAGCAAAGAAAGAAAAAAGGGAGAGGATAAAAAGTGAACTCATGTTTTATACCTCTCTGGAAGATTCATCCATCTGGTCATTTATATCTTTGATTTTTTGTTCAAGTTCCTCGAGGTTGTTCAGAATTACTATCCGGGTGTCTTCCATTGCGGCCAACTCCTGAGTCCGCTGTTCTTCACTTATACCCTCTGGGGTCTGCGATTAATCAGCACAGAAATGGGTTATTCACCCTTCAATTCTAGAATTTCTTGACTTATAAACCAGCCTCAAGTCTAGTGTTTGACTGTCTCCAAGCCCACGTGGATTCCAAAAGCACCCTGTGATTGTTTAGCTGGAACTCTGACACTTGTTCCCATAGAGACCATGCCATCCTCAGCAGTTAGGTTCTTCGGTAAGCTCATACAACTTCAATTCACAAATTCATATCCTTTAAAAGCTAAAAGAACTAAGAGGTTGTACAGATGAGGAAGTTGTCATCTGCAGAGATTGAAGTGACTTCTCTACGGTTATAGAGAAAGTTCAGCACAACAGAGAACTAGAACTGAGATGGGACTTTTTACATCTTCCTTAGGGATCTCTTGGGCACACTGCTACCTGCATTACCAGTTCCACATTCTCTCCCGTCTCCCAAGTGAATACATCTCCTACAAAAGCCTCTTGAGTCTCCAGCCATACTACTAGGTCCCACTGATAGGGTTACCTGCAAGTGAGAATTCACGCTTATTTGTTTCCTTCCCAACACAAGGTGGAAAAGCAAGGATACATCACTTTGGGGACTCACCAAATTACTTAAAACTACACACTCAATATTAACTTAATTGTGTATTTCACTTTTTGTGCTGGTGCACTATTTACTATCTCTGTTCTATGGACTTTCTGCCTATATAATGTTTAAGACTATGTAAAATAGGACACTGGCCACCATTCATAAAATTATGTCATGGAAAAACTAAGTTCCTTGGCAAGGATTGAGAAAGTCGAGAAACAAATTAAGTGAGAGGGTGTACTTACACTCCTGAACAGAGTTAACGACATGTGTCCAGGGAAGAAAGGAAAATCATGGCTCATACACACAGCCAAAATGTGACTGTCTATTGTTTAAGAGGAGAATATAATAACTTGAAACTAGTCTCTTCTTTCTAGAATTTCAGGTTAGTTATCTTGGATATCACCCGGTAGAGACCAATCTTTCTTTAAGGCAAGGGAAGCCAGTATGGATATATTATTTATTTAATTTTTATCTCTCTTTGAAAAACTAGTAATTATTTGGACCAGTAAGTCAATAATTATACAATTTCACGATTGAAAATTAAAAACAGCAGACCAGTTGAGTAAATTATTGAAGATTACTCACTTATTGTTGAAAAGAATATTCAAATTAACCCCCCCAAAATTTAAAATTTAGTATGCCTCATTAGGTTCATTTGATTTATTTAACAATCCTGATAATAACTTTAAGAAGATATCTGTTATGTCATATTCTGAATTCTTTTTTCATATTCATATTCTCTATTCTTTATTTTTTAGAACAGCTCATGACATGTAACATATTCTTTATTCTTTACCCTACTTTGCAGCTGCTTAAGGAGGTTAAACAATTGAGGATTTAGTGTCTCAGGTTGGTTAGAACAAAGGTATACAGGTCTTCCAAACTCTGACATTTAGCTTTTAAATTGTCATCTTAAATCCAATATCTTATCAACTAATAAAACAACTGCTGACCTTTCTATCACAGACAATAAACCTCATTGTCTTAATACTTAGGTGCCTGTTTTAGGCTGTGAGGAATGCCTGTAACAGTGAATGGCATTCCAAAATCACTCAGGAGTAATCCTAGCAGGAAAGCCTCACGAAGGCCAGTATCCTGTTGGGTCAAGATCATATATTAGGTTTCTACTCCCAACGTGGCTTAAAAATATCTCTTCCACAGGTGGAAGCAAAGCATTAAGAAAAAACAAAATATCTGAACAATCTGCAAAACTATAAGCAAGTAGGGAGTGAAGATAATTAATAGTGGGAATTATAAGTATTTGCAAAATTCAAGTTTTTAGAAAGTTTATCATGATAGGTATATTTAATAATAGACACCTTAAGGGGCTGTTTATAACAATAAATGCCATCTAGGAAATGTTTGTGGTTTCTTTTTTAAAGTTATTTATAGAAGCAAAATCTTCAAGAGGCATTCTAAAACTGAATGCTTTGTGATAGAATGGAGTGAGGATATCGTAATCTCATTTATTAACCAAATAAAGACAACCGATAGATAGCCACAGTGTGGTGACCACTAAATAGCTTTAGTTTTATAGTGACAGAGAAAGTTGAAATTTGAAACATATGCCTTTCATTTTAATTTCTCTGGGATTTTTTTACAGTAACACATAGGAATCCACTTACATAGTGACGTTTTAATAAGCACACGCATATGTGCATCCTCTAATATGCCATCTTTGAGGTAATGATCCACACAGAGGGGAGAGATGGTAATATATGTCTATCTTCAAAAAGTAATAAATGAAAAACTTGTTCCTTGGAACCCATCGTCCTCTCACCTTGCTGTGTCTAAGCTGCTGTGCGCCCGGGTGTTTGATGTTACCACGTTTCCTGACGTTTCCTGCCTCTAAAGGATGCACAGTCTTATATCTCTTGCAACAATGGGTGCTACTCTAAGTTTCAGAGTCCTCCTATCCCCTAAGAACATATCTGAGCAATTAACATGATCTGCCACAATCTGCTTGTTTACACACCAACGAGAAAACCTGTCTCCCAAAGATAGTCTTTAGAGAGAGTACACGGCTCAAAGTTTTTAACAAAAAATTGGCAGATCTCCATAAAGGAAGAAACGTGAAAAGGTTTAAGAGCAAAAGGAAGCCAAGGACTTCTAAGGAAGCCCAATGGCTGATGACAACAGGTAAAATTTTCATATCATGAGCCCTTTACTTTGCCTGAACAACGATGTTTGATTCCTCCTGGCCCTCATCGTCCTCCCCATCCTGGTTTCTAACAAGTGCAACTCTCTGGCCACAGAGACAGATGTCCTATTCAGAATTAGTCTCCACTGAGAATTAGTAAGGTAAGCATGGTCATTAAGAAAAAGAAGGATTGATGTGTAACATGTGTTTAACAGTTTAGAGTCATAATGTATGACGGAAGAACTCAACAGGTATATAAGGACTTCTGACCAGAAACACTCAGTGTAAAAGTCTTGTTGAAGCCAAACAAGCAAAAATAAAAAAAAATACAAACTTCCCTGAAAAATGCTCCACATGAAAAATTCCTGCCAGAATTTAACACCATAATAATGTCTCTCTCTTAAAGAATCATCAGTATGTGTCCTTCTCTTATAACCAGAGATCAACTAAAGAATCTCACAGTTGAACTTAAGGGTAAGAGTTAATTAAGTGAATTAATAAATTAATCCTACTTATTCCTAAATAAATAAATCCACCTTGTGATTTCAGAACCTGATTTTTCCTCCTATTTACTATTTTTGGTGTTCTAATTCTAGTACAATATAATTTAACTTTTATTATAAGCTTCTTCAAATCCTGTTTAGAAAAGAGGTGGGGGAATTTTTTTTTAATTTTTGTAGGAAAAAATTCTTAACATGGGTAAAAAAAAATAACAACAAGAGCTTTTCCTTGAACTCCATTTAAGAAATTCTTACATTCGAAAGACATTTTTAAACCAATGTACAACCAGAAGACTAATAATTATGACTACAAATAAATCTTAAACTCCTATATGTCCAAAAAAATCATAAAAACAGTCAAAGGGAAGACCACTCATGATAAAAGGCTAATTGGCTAATTTACTTACCAAAAACATCTCTTACTACTCAGTAAAAAAACAAGACAAATAAAACAATAAAAAAAGAATGAAGAATATGAATAAGTGGGTCAAAAATACAAATAACAACTAAAAATATGAAAAAGTGCCCAACTTCATGCATAATTAAAGGAAAGCAAATAAAAAGCCCATCAATTTGGCCAAATGAAAAATTCCAATAATACAACACTTTGGCAAGGGCATGGAAAACAAGGTGTGTGCATAATTTATTAGTGAAAGTGTTGCTTGAAAATACCATCCTTTGGGAGTGTAATGTGGAAATACTGATTAAAATGAATACAAACCCTTTGACTGAGCAATTCCACTTTTAGTAAGTGATTCTACAGATGCAATTGTAGAATTGTGCAAATATACATATTCTAGATATTTGCTCAGTATGGAGTTTATTAGCAAAAAATGGGAAACAATTTAAATAGTACTGTCAAACAAAAGAATGCCACTCAGCCATTAAAAAGACCGAGGTAGAGTTGTGTGTACTAATACGCAAAGATGTGCAAGACACCGAGTGAGGAAAAACCAAGTGCAGAACACAATATGGGTATATAAGTGTATCTATGTCTATAATAAACGGCCATATATGCACAGAAAATACTAGGAAGGCCGGTAAGGCGCTTTTTAACACCTGTTTGACACCTGTTCATCTCTTAGGTACACAACTGAAAGAGGGAAGGGAGAAGAGAAAGTTTTCTTTCTTTCTTTCTTTTCTACTCTTCTGTGCTTTATAGTAAACGCCCTAATTTGCTGCACTTTGTTTGGCTAATGGCCTTTTAAATTGAAGCTTCACTGAAAACATTCTGGAAAATTAGCATGATAAAATCTTTAGTTTCCAGACCAAAGCATATGCATAGCCCTAGGCCCTAAATCCTAGAGTTTTTGAACCAGCATTACCTTTGGTAGGATGCTTAGATAAGAGGCCTCGCTGGAAGCTTTCAGAAAGGCAGAGGATGACTGGGGGGGAGTCCTGGTGAGCTCACTGAGCAGTTCATCATTCCTGATGCTCCTGGGGGCAAGGAAGCTAGCACTGCTCTGACTGAGACTCCCGAAGCCTGCAGAGTCTGCATCGTGGAGGGCGCCCTTCTGGTGGCACCTGTATCTTGTATCAAGGCTCACCAGGGCTTCTTCAAACACAGACTCCTCGTCAGAGAGCTGCAGCTTCTCAAGCTCCTTGTTGATTTTCTGCACGTCTGCCACAGTGGTGCCAGAGGACAAGCGGCTGTCAGGCTTTGTGTATTCAGCACAGAGACTGAGGATGGTCTCCAGACGCTGCCTCTCCTAGAATACAGAGAGGAGGGGAAAGCCAGTGAGTTTGGGAAAATGGACAATTCCAAACAAAAAGACCGAGAAGGCTGGGACTACCGGCAATTTCATTCCACACATAAACCCATAGACACTCGGCTGGGGATGGTTTTCATCTGGACTTAAGACTCTAGATGACACAGGGGCTAACAATGCTCAATTTTCCGCCAAAACTCAATTCTGGCTTCCTCTGTCCCTTTTACTGGTACGTCCCGGGGCTGACCCTGGCACATGTCAGCACTCAGTAAGCCATTTCTTGATTCATCAATTCTCCAGACACTTCAAAGTGTTTTTTTTTTTAACCTCCATTTCCTATCTATCCTCCTTCTCATCCTCTACTTATCTACCTTCAACAATATCTTGCCCTTTCATCACTATAGACTTAACACTTGCGCTTAAAATTAATTCCCTAACTTCCTATGAAATATTATTCTACTGTTAGACACACAAAAAGAAAAAAGCTACTGAAAGAATCTTTTCATTTAAAAGGCCTATCTATGTCTTCAATTATTTGTTCCTGACATGCTTCAAAATTTTCAAAACTTTTTATGCCTGTTCACCATGGAGGGTCTTTTTCACTAATTTCTTCCGTAAATAATTAAGATTATAAAAATGTAGGAATGTTGCACTCCAGTGAAGAACATTTCACATCAAGTCCAGATAGACAACAGTGTAGCTCAAATTCTGAGATCACTAAACCTTTGATTCATTTAGCTAGGAAACAAAATAATAATTCATTTGTTTTTTTTAAAAAAATCAATATATAGTCCATTGATGTCCATAATAGTGTCACTGACATCGCACCAGACTCCCCACGCAAAACAGGTAGGCATTCATGATTTTTAACTTTAAGTAAATTAATTATATATTTGTTAGCAATGTTATATAATTTACAAAATGCTTTTCATAAGCCTAGACAGCATTGTTTGAGGTAGGGCAGCTCAGCATCTTTACCTTTCACGTTAATTCCAATGCCAAAGTGAAAAAGAATTAAAAACAAAAACCATCTGCTTTGATTACATTTACCATATTAAGAGGAGACATCAAAAGCCCTCCATAGAAAAAGACTTTCCATACTGCTCATCAGTAACAAAATAGGAAAATATTAAGCAGCACTGGGCTGCTGTTTTCATTCCAATTGTAGTTAATTTGTAAAGACAAAATTCAGAAGACAATTAGCTGTTTATTAGTTGAAGTTGTAACATGTAGAAAAGTCAAGTAGGAACAGACTGACTTAACTCCTTGGATTCCATTAAATACATTATTTGAATGACAAAATAGAAGTCATTTTAAGGTATATATGACTTATATCTACCCTCTAATATATGCATTCCCACCCCCCAAAAATAAAAGAGCAATAGCTTGATCAAAGGGACTTTTAAACTAGTTCCTGTAAGCTCGCACCTCCCTTTCACTTCCTGAACTTCTGGACTCCAGCTGCAGCTCTGTCCTCATGGCCTCTTCGCAGGGCAGGCACTCCTGACTACACACCCTCATCCCCAGGCTCTTCAGCACCCTGTCCATCCAGGAGCCCTGGTGCTTATTTATCTCTGCAGCTGCCACCACCTGCCAAGCCCTACCCACCGCAGCTTTATGCGGAGGCAATAGGGGCACACAGCCTTCCTTGCATTATTTTAGACTTCTCCAACAATTTGGAAAAGTCTACATGGGACTCCGCAAAAACAACCTGCAGGGGCATATGTGAAAAGAGGGGCAGGGACAAGATGGTAAATTTACCTCTCAATAGCATCTATATCAGAGGCTAATTGCCAAAGAAAACTTCCTCTTCTGCCATCTAGTTAAATTGAGGCGTCTGAACTCAGTCTTCACTAATCTTTGTACTATGTATACATTAGCCTTGGCACTAATTATATTTCAGAGCATCTAAAAATTGTCAACTTCCAAATACCAGGGCTCTAATGAACAGTGCAGTCTTCAAAAGCATGAAAGGTTACTTCTGCCTAGCCTGGAATACATGGCAAAATTCCTCCCACATCTCCTTCCCAAAATAGTTTCTTTTGCTGCCAATGGTATTGCTTAATTCCAGAGGGAATAAATGATCCCATCCTTAAGATGAATGCTATTTCAGAGAGTGAAACACAGTATTCAAAGGCTTGTGCACAGGAAGTTTGGTCTAGTGGTATGTGTTTCTCTCTATTCTTATCACCCCATTCACAGCCAATCTGTCCAAGCTTGAATCACACGCACATGCAGCCCAGCTACCCACAAATTTTACAGAAATTCAGGCTGCACTGAGACACAATGGCCCCATATAAAGCTGCACCAGTGAAAAATAAACTGATGTCAAGAAGTGCGTCAGAAGAAAGTCTGCAAGGCATTTCTGAAAGCACTACAAGAAGCCTTTTAAGGAAAACTCTGAACAGAAATTACTCTCATAAGATAATTCTCCCTTCAGCCATCTTCATTCTGGAGTCATTTTCCTTCCCATTCATTACACCAATATCCTTTGCCCTGCGTGACCCAAAAACCAGGACGAGCATTCCAGACTATGACTCTGAAAATCAAAGAGGGCACTATTTACAATTACGCTGGAACATCAAGTGCAAACTGTGATTGGTCCTGGAAAACTGAGATGTCTGGCCCCCTGTCTAAAACTTAATTTTTTTTTTTTTTGAAGCTTCACTTAGCAATCTGCTAAGTCAGGAGGCCGCCCCCTTGGAGATCTCTAAATGCTACCCCCTTTTCCAAACCAGCAATCTACTGTTCAGTCTCTTCGAAAGCCACTAGTACAGAGACTAAGGACCTAAATGCACCAAGACACTGGTGCTAAGAATTTAGAAAGTAGATAACTTTGAATAGGTTTATTCCAAATACATTTTTTACGTTTTCTCCCTTCTCATTTTTCCTTTCTTTCATCTCCATATCCCACATATATCAAAGAAAGCTTTGAAGGGGACATGACATCTTAGAAAAATGTACCTGAAGAAAATGGTGTGCAATTTTTTCCCCTTAGAGGTTAAAGGAATAAACAAAAGATTCGTGGGCTGAAGGGGTTTTTTTTTTGACCTCAGAGTTTTCTTCCATCTTCAGAGGAAAGTGTCTGGCATTGCCCCACTGCAGCTTCACAGCCCTCAGGAGGGGGATACCAACCAGCTCCTAAACCCAATCCAGTCCCGCTGTATCCAACACCAGCCAGTCTAGGCTCTAGGACTGTCTACATGCTGCATAAATACACAAATTCTGCAGAAACCCTACTGCTGACACTTAAACACAAGTGAAATCTTTGTCAAAATTCTTTTGTTAAATTAAGTGTGTTGGGCCATTTATTACATAAAAGTGTCAACTTTCAATGGTCAAATATGATTTACTTGAAAGGACATGTATTTTTTTTCTTTTTAGGAGGAGGACCTATTATAACTGATAAGTATGACTTGACTTCTCTTTACTTCCGGTAATTGCAGGGCTTCAATCTCTCCGTAACCTTCATAATCTTCAGTTCAACAAAGATCTATTAAGTTACTCACTGTCTAGTAATGTGCTGCAGATACATAGATGAACACAAAACAGCATTTCTACCCTGAAATCCTTAAAAGGAGATATAAATAGGAGATTAGTCACAGAAACAGTGACAACGGATGTTTATTGAAAACTTATGGATTTACATATGAGGAAGCAATATACAAAAGTTACAGAAAAGCAAATTTGAGTTGAATCCTCAAGGATAAATATAAGTCTGTCTGGTCTGTTGGGACAGTGAGTGGGAAGGACATTTCTGGAAAGGCACCACGGAAGCAAAAGCATAGAGCCATGGAATGTCATAGTATGCTAGAGATCAGCAACCAGCATGTGGCTAGAGAGATGGGGTCATTTGGGGGAAAGAGGGATGAGGTAGCTGCTTAGAAATGGGACAGTTTTCTTTCTCTCTGTATCAGGACCCAGGGATCCCAAGAGCTCCAAATAAACTTTTGAATAAATACACAGGGTGCACCAGCAAGAGACAGGAATCCTGGTCTAAAATGAGCGGCAGAATGAGAAGAGGTGGGGCTGACAGCAAGTGTGCAGAATTTCTAGGATTCCACATACAAATCCTGATGTCTCAGGTAAGTAGAACAATCCAGGGGGAAGACAGAAGCAATGGCTCAAAGTCTATTTGTTTTAGAGAAAATCTTTTAGGGGTAGTAACAGAGGCTATTGTGATCAATTAGCCTCTTTCTGGGCATGGGGTAGGATAGCCCCTCTTTTCCCCACCTGCAAACTCTAACAGGTATGGTTTCAGATTTCTGAGAGGCGATGTGTGTCAGCTTTGTATGAACAGCCAGTGCATGATTCATCACATGCTCGCTTAGCCATGGTAGAGTGACGCTCCAGGTGGTGCTGGCCCCATCAGCCTGGGCCCTGAGCAAGGAAATGTGGAGCAGAGGCCTCTTTTAATCCATGGAATGTAAGGGAGAAAGAGACCTATGTCTTTCTAAACCTCTGACTTCCCTCCTCTATCTTCATCTGTCTAGTCCTCCTCTCTCCAAGGTACCAAGTGAAGAGAGTACCACACACTTCACCCTTGACATAAGAGCCAGGCTTCTATTCACATTGCCCCTGGCTCCACCTTCAACTTCAGAGGTCATGAGTGTCCCCGTCCTATCGAGTGCATGCATCATTCAAATACCTGAGAGGCTTGTCATATCCTACCTTTACTCATACTCAGACAAATTCAGTTCTTTGCATCTCATCTCATAAATCAATTCCTTACACAATTGATTGCTTTTAAAAATGACTATTACTCACCTGTGTGTCAACAACTCTCTCAAAACCACTTGCCTCTACTACTATTTCTGGCTATGTCCTTATTTTAGAAGGAGCTTGTACTTTAAAAATAGATACAAATATAAAATATATTTCATTATTAATACATTTAATAAATGTATTTAATATATTCAATAACATATAATATCTCTATAGATTAATAATACCTATATATGAAGAAGTAATGTTTATTTTGTTTTCATTTACATCAAACATGTTCTAAAGTATTATAACTTGATTTAATTAATCCTGTTAACTTTTTGCCCAGGAATGTCTTCTTTTTTTTTTTTTTTTGAGACAGAGTGTGACTCTGCTGCCCGGGCTACAGGGCCGTGGCATCAGCCTAGCTCACAGCAACCTCAAACTCCTGGGCTCAAGAGATCCTCCTGCCTCAGCCTCCCAAGTAGCTTGGACTACAGGCATGTGCCACCATGTCCGGCTAATTTTTTCTATATAGTTTTAGTTGGCCAATTAATTTCTTTCTATTTATAGTAGAGACGGGGTCTCGCTCTTGCTCAGGTTGGTCTCGAACTCCTGAGTTTAAACGAGCCACCCGCCTCGGCCTCCCAGAGTGCTAGGATTACAGGCATGAGCCACCGTGCCTGGCCTAGGAATGTCTTCTTAACTTATTTTTTCCACCTCTGCATTTTGTTGGGCAGAATCAAGTTAATCTCTGACCACAATTACTATACCATCTAACTATGTTTTAGTCCTTTGCCTAATGCCTTTTTGCATCATTTTGCCATTTAAATAAACCAGCAGACGTGGTATATAAAATGTTCTACTCTTAAAAGAATGTTAAGGTTGGAGGTGAACTATTCTTAAAATACTAAAAGATACCATTTGAAGGAAAATGTTCATTATGGATGACTCCGTAACATTTTAAGGGGAAAAATGCATTTCTCCCTACTGACTGAAAAAACACTGGCTATAAAGAAAGGAATTCATATGATCAATATAATCATAATTTCCACATAGCATCTAAAAGAATGCCAGATGTTTTTACTCTTACATGGATAGTGTTCCAGAGTAACGTCTACAAGGTGCCTGAGCCCCCTCTGTTAAACAAATTACGCTATTGCCCTGCACCATTAAAGAAAACACAGCAAAATCTAATGATATTGTCATCTGTTTACATTTTCACTTTAGTTTAACCAAGTTCCAGAGGATCTTTTTGCTTGTTTCTTCTGAAAGACCATAGTCTATAAAATACAACCCATTAAAATAGTTTTTAACATTTTATGTTATATTTTATTTTGTTCAATAAAAGTGCATAACAAATATAACCTTTAAGTAAATTTTCACATTTGAAAATATACACTATCTTTTAAAAAATAAGGATTTTTTTAATGCATAAAGAAGTTACTAGGGTAAAAAAAGTAGGAAAGTCTACATGTAAAAAAAGGAGGGTGAACTATTACATATTAGCTAGAAGTACTATAATGTGACTATGAGACCTATCACATGGAAAATACTATGTGCTAAAATTTAAAAAGCATGTTATAAAATTTTATGTATAGAAATGTAACATAAACAATGACATGTATTCTTTCTAAATTTGAGAATGTTAGGAAAGTAACTATAGGCATACCTCATTTTATTGCATTTGCTTTATTCTGTTTCTCAGATAATTATATTTTACAAATTGAGGGTTCAAGACAACCCTGCAATGAGCGAGTCTATCAGTACCCTTTTTCCAACAGCATGTGCTCACCTCACATCACTCTGTCACATTTTGGTAATTCTTGCAATATTTCAAACTTTTTCATTATTATATCTGCTATGGTGATCTGTGATCAATGATCTTTCCTGTTACTATTCTAATTGTTTTGGGCACTACTAACTATGCCCATGTAAGACAGAAAACTTGATCAATAAAGGGTGTGTGTGTTCTGACTGCTCTGCCGATACCACTTCTGTCTCTCTCCCTCTCTTGACATCTCCCTATTCCCTGAGACACAACAATATTGTGATTTGGCCAATTAATAACACTGCAATGGCCTCTAGGTGTTTAGGTGAAATGAAGAGTTGCACGTCTCACACTTTATTTAAATCAAAAGCTAGAAATGATTAAGCTTAGTGAGGAAGGCACGTTGAAAGCTGAGATAGGCCAAAAGCTAGGTCTTTTTGCACCAAGCAGCCAAGCTGTAAATGTAAAGACAAAGTTTCTTGTCTGGGTGTGGTGGCTCATACCTGTAATCCTAGCACTTTGGGAGACAGAGGAGAGGGATCGCTTGAGACCAGGAGTTCGAGACCAGCTTGAGCAATAGAGCAAGACCCTGTCTCTACTAGAAAAATAAGCCAGGCATGGTGGTGTGTGCTTGTAGTCCCAGCTACTCAGGAGGCTGAGGCAGGAGGATCACTTGAGCCCAGGAGTTTGAGGCTGCCGTGAGCTAAGATGATGTCACTGCACTTTAGCCCTGGCAACAGAGCAAGAAACTGTCTTGGAAAAAAAAAAGAAAGAAAAGAAAAGAAAAAGAAAGAAAGAAAAAGTTCTTGAAGGAAATTAAAAGTGCTACTCCACTTCAAGAACACATGAATGATAAGAAAGCAAAACAATTCTATTGCAGATACAAAGAAAGTTTTAGTGGTCTGGATAGAAGATCAAACCAACTATAACGTTCCCTTAAGCCAAAACCTAATCCAGAGTAAGACCCTAATCCAAAGCAAACTCTCTTCAATTCTATGAAGGCTGAGAGAGGTGAGAAAGCTGCAGAGGAAAAGTCTGAAGCTAGCAGAGGTTGGCTCATGAGGTTTAATGAAAGAAGCCATCTTCATAACATAAAAGTGCAAGGTGAAGCGGCCAGTTCTGATGAAGAAGCTGCAGCAGGTTATCCAGAAGATCTAGCTAAGATCACTGATGAAGGTGGCTACATTAAACAACAGATCATCCATGTAGAAACATTTTTTATTGGCAGAATATGCCATCTAGGACTTTCATAGTTAGTAAGAAGTCAGTATGTGTCTTCAAACCTTCAAAGGACACAAGTGGCTAGTGTAGCTGATAACTTTAAGTTGAAGTCAATGCTCATTTCCTATTCAAAACTCCTAGGGCCCTTAAGAATTACGCTAAGTCTACCTGTGCTCTGAAGGTAGAACAACAAAGCCTGGATGACAGCACAACTGCTTATAGCAGGGTTTACTGAATTCTGTTTTGTGTGTGTGTGTGTGTGTGTGTGTGTGTGTGTGTGAGATAGAGCCTCACTCCATTGCCCAGGGGAGTGCCGTGGTGTTAGCCTAGCTCACAGCAACCTCAAACTTCTGGGCTCAAGATATCCTCCTCTTGAGTAGCTGGGACTACAGGAACACACTGCTTGATTTTTTCTATTTTTAGTAGAGATGTAGAGATGGGGTCTTGCTCTTGCTCAGGCTGGTCTCAAACTCCTGAGCTCAAGCTACCCCCCTGACTCGGCCTCCCAGAGTGCTAGGATTACAGGCATGAGCCACCATGCCCTGCCAGTTTACTGAATATTTTAAGCTCGCTATTGAGACATATTGCTCAGGAACAAAGATTGCATTCAAAATATTACTGCTCATTGACAATGCATCTGGTCACTCAAGAGCTCTGATGGAGATTACAAGGAGATTAATATAGTCTCTTTGCCTGCTAACACAGTATCGATTCTGCAGCCCATGGATCAAAGAGTAATTCTGACTTTCAAGTTTTATTATTTAAAAAGTACATTTTGTATCCCAAGAATGGATGGACAGGCACCACATGTACTCACCAGCCAATTGGTATTAGCTGATCAACACCTAAGTGGACACACAGGAACAACTTTTATTGGGTGTTGAGCAGACGGGAGGGGGGAGGAGGGGATGGGTATATACATACATAATGAGTGTGATGTGCACAGTCTGGGGGATGGTCAGGCTTGAGACTCTGCTAGAGGGGGGAGGGGGGCAAGGGCAATATACGTAACCTTTTAATAATAAAAAATAAATAAATAAAAAATAAAAATAAAAAACAAACAAACATTAAAAAAAAGAAACTCATTTTAGGATGATCACTTTGTCCTCATATAGATTTTTAAAATATATTTTTCTGTATATTTAATATGTACCCTTATTAATATGTACCCTTTTAAAAATCTGCAAATCTGCAAGAACTGAAGCCAATGAGCACTAAATTGATCTCTTAAGGTTCTTTCCAGAACCTCCAATTCGTTTCTCCGTCCTTGTGTGTGTGCGCGTGCACATGGGCACACAGATGTACACACAGCGCTAGAAATGAAAGGGGTTGGGGAGGAAGCAGGATAGCTTCCCATGGAAAACCAGGAAGTGTGAATGTTTACCAACAGCACAGCCCTGTTTAGGCAAGTCTGTGAAAGAAAAATAACGGTTTTCAGTTTTGGGTACATACCCTGCTATTTTAAGACCTGCAGACATTTGTCTCTTTCCCTTCAATTTTAGAATTTCCATTACGCTCAAAACACATTTGAATCTTTTATTAAGGTTGCTTTAGACCTGATGAGGCTGAAAATATTGCTGCAACTTCGTAAGCAAAGTTCTCCTGATTAATAAATTTCTTATGATCTTTCTTTTGTCCTCAGTTGCTATACCTGCCTTTCAGGAACTGCCCTCGTTTTCAAGAACTTGAGAGTGAGACTTTGAAATCAGAGGAATTCCAGAAGAGGCTGCATCCTTATAAGGTTAGAAAGTAGTAGTATTTAGTGGTCTATGTGAACATGAGGGCCAAGACAAAGGGTGAAGCTTCGGCTTCTTAAAAGTATGGGATGAATGTGTCTGTTGGCAGCTGGCTATAGCAATGGGTTAGAATACTGAATGAGGGAAGTCATCCCTCCCTGATCCCCTTCCCTGTGTGGGGCCACAAACCAGTACAGAAGCCAGTTGATTTCTAGTCCTGTACCTGTAACCCTGAAAGGAACCAGCTACAAGTGAGTGGCTGGATGAGAATAAATGCAAGTTTAAAACACCTGCCTTATCATGGCTGAGGGGCTGGGACTATTATCTTCATATACAAAGTATATTCTTTTTTGTCTCTATGTTTCTTTGTGAAATATACCCTTTCAGGGCTATACAAAAGGAAGATGTAATGCTTTGTACTTTTAAAAATAATCTTTTTCATCATTAATACATTCATATGATCCAAAAAGTCAGAAAATATAAAAAGGAGTGCAGTGGAAAATCTCTCAATGACCCCACAGGTAACCACTGGCATTATTTTCTTATGTAGTCTTCCAGTTTCTTTAAGCATATACAAACAAATACAAATATATTCGGATAGTCTCCTCTTTTGTTACACAGAAGTGGTATACTAATTACAGAGTTAGGTACCTTTGTGGGTTTTTTCCCACTTAACAAAATTTCTTGGAAATATTCCTGTATCTGTACATAAAGCATTTCCTTATTTTCTGTATCTTTTACAAAAGTGTAATATTTGTATTTATGGACATACTATAATTTATTTAACCAGCCCCCATTGATGGAAAAGTGGGTCATTTCCAATCTTCCATTTTTACAATCTGTGTGAAATCTTTGTACATCCAAATAATTTCATAAGAACATCTGTCGGATACGATCCCAGAGGTAGACATTTGAAATATTATCAAATTACCCTCCAAAGAGGCTTTACCACTTTCTACTCCTGTCCACACTGCCTGAGAGCGCCGGTTTCTCTGCAGCCTTGCCCACAGTATGTGGACAGCTCTGGGGATATTTGCCAATCTGACAAGTGAAAAACGGTGTCATTAGAAGCATTCCCTCTAAAATCAGGAATAATACCCAGAAGCCTACTATCACCACTATTATACAACGTTGTACTCTAGTACTTTTGTCTTATGACAAATGAGCTTAGATATCTTCGTCTAGTTCAATGTCACTTCCTTTCCTATCCCTTGTCTATTTTTCTTTTGGATTATTCATTTTCTTTTTTCTGTAAGTTTTTTAGGAGCTTTTTCTAAATATTTAACATTCCTGTGATATGAATGGTGGGGTTTTTTTTGTTTGTTTGCCCATTGACTTTGCTTACGGTGTTCTTGCCATATAGGTTGTATCAGTATATTTTTATATGGCTGCTATAGTTTGAGTCATATTTAGAAAAGCCTTCCCCACTCATAGGTTATAAAAGAAGTCTGCAATGTTTTCTTCTAATTCTACTACAGCTTCATTTCTACATTTATGTATTACACCCATTTACAGTTTATACCAGTGTTAGGTATGAGATAGGTATCCTGCTTAAGTTTGTTCGCAGATTATCTAATTGTCCTATCACTATTTATTCAATAGTTCACCATTTCCTACTAATTTAAGCTATTACATATTAAAATTTCCATATGTGTGGACTCTATGCCTGGAATTATTATTCTGTTCAATTGTTCTTACTAGCCAAAACCACAGTTTTAATTATTAAGATTTTATGTTTTAATATCTAAAAGGTTGGCCATCCTTCATTGTGCTACTTTTTTGGAGTTTTCACAGCTATGTTTTAATTTTCTTTGTGAACTTTAGGGTCAACTTGTCTAGTTCCAAAAATATGATTTTTTGATTTTCAGTGTTTTTATTAGGGTCATATTAAATTTATAAATTAAATTTATAAATGTAAGTTTCTTTCAGATTTACAATATCTGCAAGCAATAATGGTTTACCTCTAGTTTTCCAAAATTTATACCTCTGTTTTTTTCTTTTTGGCTAGTACTTACAGCACAATGTTATGTGGCAGTGTTGGTAGTGGGTGTTCTTGTCTTATTCTTGATTTTAAAAGTTTTTTCCTATTAAGTATGCTGACTTTTGAACCAGGAGAGAGATATTTTTGTCAAGGTAGGAAATGTCCATCTTTCCTATTTTCTTGTGTATTTCTTTAAATCAATATTGATTGTTTAATCATCTGAAAGATCTTTTTAACATTTTTCAATATAATCAAGTTACTTTTCTCCTTGGATCAATTGCTATGTTTAATTATATCCACAGATTTACTAATATTGAACAATCTTTACATTGCTCAAATCAAAACCCTTTCTTTTAATGTGACATTGAGTTATTTGCTGATATTAATATTTTACTTAGGCCATTTGCATTGATATTTACAAGTGACATTGAACTATAATTTTATTTTGAGGGCAATCTTTCTCAGTATTGATGTTATACTTAATTCATAAAGTTTTCTTTCTTTTTCTACGCTCCACAACAGTTAAAACGCATTAGAATAATTTACTCTTGAAAAGCTTGGTGGAATTTCTCCATGAAATCGTCTGGCGCTAGAGCTCTTGCGTTTAGGGAGGTGGTAGCAGGAGCTCTTTAACAATTATTTGTATTTATTTTATGGAAATCTGTTGGAGTTAACATTGGCAAATTGTAGTTCCCTAGAAAATTTATCCTTCAGACAGACAGTATCGTCTAAAAGGCTTCCCAGAGATTGCTGCCAATTTCAGCAGTCAGATAGCTGAACATTGGTTCTTACTATTGCAGCAATCCAAGAATAATACAGAAACTAATAAAATGTTGGTATTCCATCCAGATTTCATATTTATAGCCAGAAACTAGGTTCTGTTTCTGTTGTGTTTACCTGGATGTTTCTGCCTGAGATATGCTTTCCCTTCTCACCTGGGATATTCATTTACATATGAGTTATACCTCCCCTACTTCTAAAAAGAATTGAGGCAATGCACTTCAATCCGATTCCAGCACAAACCAGGAACATGAGACAGTAAGCCAGCATTTATCTGCATTTTAAATGTAATAATAAGAAGTGATCAACTAGTATGTATAAAATTTTGGGGGTTGGCATTATCATGACCAATATTACTGGTGCACTTTTTTTGTGAAGAACAGGGGCAAATTTGCCTCATATAGAACATTTGGCAATATCGAGACATTTAGGGTTACACTACTAGAAGATTAGGAATGCCACTAGCATTCAGAGGGTAGAGGGCCAGGATACTGTGAAATATTCTACAATACACAGGATAGCCCCCAACAAGAAAGAATTATCCAGCCCGGGATATCAATAGTGCTGAAGTTGAGAAACCCTAGGGTAGAAATAATTTTTCTCTGCTGTGTTTCAGGATTTCATAGAAACCTTGCCAAAACTTTCAGGATTCCATAGCCAGGACCTTTTTGGAGTTTGGAGTAAAATCTACGACCCCTTATATTGTGAGGTAAAAATACATATATATATATATATATATATATATATATATATGGTTAACTTTCAATATCATTTTATGATTTATGTTTATTTTGAAACAGATCAATACATTTTCTTTCTTTTTTTTTAACAGATGTATTACTTATACTTCCTTTGACCTTGAAACATAATTCAAGACTTCCTTATATTAACTTGAAAATCCTGACTTCTTCCTTTTTCTCTCCATTATTTATGTTTCACCCTTTAGAAAATTGCAAGCAAAATTGCTTCGCTTCTATGTGTCACCACTTATTTGTCTTGCAGTCACTCAAAAATGCTGGGCTCCTGTGGTAGGTTTTAATGAAAAAAGCAATATTGTTATATTCCAGGAAAAAAATTACCTGGATTTGTGGCTATAGAAATAAGCAAGCCGACAGTAAGCCAGGCTATTGAAATTTGCTCATCAAGAAAAGAACCCCTTCCTTGCTGTGCAATCCATTTGTGGCTAGATAAATTATGATTGTGTTTTTCAAGGCTACGTGATTTTTTTTTTCACTCACCATGCTCCATCTTCTGGCCAAAAGGAGAACTCTCTATTCCTGTTTTCCCAGCCCATTCACTAAATCCTGAGGCAAGATTCTGACCACCTACCTGACTCATACCCACTTCTGATGTTGAAGTCACCATGAAAGTCTAGGGGGTGGTAATTACTTCTGTAGTTCTGTCTCAATAACAGAGGACACAGTTTGCCCCTCTGTGATAGAGTTAATTGACCCAACCACATGCGACTTCCCAGTGTTTTCACTTTGTGTTCAACGATCTGACTCAATGAAGATTTGCTGGCTTTATAAAAGACTCTTAAATTGAAACAAGAGCTCACATTTTAGTTCCAGTCTTGATTTCTTTTCTTTTTTCTTTTTCTTTTTTTTTTTTTTTTTTTTTTTTTTTTTTTTTATTAATAATGATTTTTGCGAGCTTTTATTGTATGTATCCACGTATAAAAATTAATTAACTAAATTTTTCAATATTTA
>CAUYRT010072062.1:0-20485 GCA_963574885.1 Lepilemur ruficaudatus
CCCCCAATACTCATCATCGTGATTTGGTCAGAACTGGGCTCAGAGCCAGAGGTCAGGGTGACCGAGGGTGGAGGGATTGTGGGCAATGGATTTGTGGCTGTCACAATAATGCTGTGGTAATGCTGTGGCTTCTCTCCCAGCTGGGAGTCAGGAGCAGGGAGGGGACAGCAGCCTGGTGATGGCCAGCTGAGAGAAGAGCTGCCTAGCCCTTCCCCAGCCCCAAGGCCTGCCCACTGCCCAAAACCAAGACCACTCCAAAACTAGGTGAGGATGCCAATGCTCCTGCTGAGTCTGCCATTCAGCAAGAGGGAAAGGAAGGGTAACTGCTCCATCCCCTGCCCCCATATACAAGGGTGGGGGGGAAAGAGCATGTGGCTACTACCAGCAAAGGAAAGTGGGGGAGCAGTAGAAAGGGGAGGAAGTGGGAAGAGCAGAAGATCATATATATTAAAAAAGTGACTTAAGACTTAAAATTGAATTAGTATTTGTACAGAAAGGTGCAGGTGGAATAATAACTCACTCCGGCCTATGATCAAAATTATATGGAGAAATCATGGTGGACCCCTCCCTCTGCCCCCCCAGTGGTGGCCCGAGTCGTTAAGTGCGATTGGTTAGAGTGGATTCCAGTCGGGTCATTCAGGCGGAGGAGGCGGGAGCAGCGGGCAGGCGCGGGGGTTCAGTTGCTGCAGCACTGGCTCCGGCTGGCTGGGTTGTTCTCCTGGAGATCCACTCCTCGGTTCCGGCCTGGAGCACCAGCTGCATTCTGGGGCTCGTTCTTGGGAAGCTTCTTAGCTGTTTGGAAGAGGGAAAAAATACACTTGTGGGGTATCCCAATATTCTCTCCCAATTGCACTGGAGCAGAATCTGCCCTGTGCTACCAGTGATCACTAACATACTGAGGGCTTCTAATGCGCCAGGTACATGCTGAGTGTTCCAGGAAACTGAGGCAAAGAGAGGTTAAATAAATTGCCCAAGACCACAGAGCTCCTAAGTGGCAGAGCCAGAATTTGAACCTGGGCAGGGTAACTCCAGAGCCAAGTGAGCTAAAAAACTCCTAGGAAGTGGGTAAGGGATGGTGATGGTAGGCTCTGAAATGGGTGGCAAGCTAAACAGTGAGAGAGTGAAATGTTGAGTTTGGCCCAGGCGTGAGGAACGGCTGCGGTGAACCACCCACATCTGGGAGTCAGATGAAGAAACCAATTTTATCAGAATGTTGAAAATGGTGAAAGATCTATTGGTGAAGATACCGCACAGACCCACTAAAGAACAGCAGACAGGTGACATGTCCTTGGTCGTAGTGGGGAGGGGAAGAGGGCAACTTACCTATTGCCATGAAAATTTCATTCACATTCATTGCAGTCTTTGCTGATGTCTCCATGAACAGCAAACTGTTGTCGTCTGCATAGGCTTGCGCTTCCTGATTCGGATGGAGGTGAGAAAGAGGGTGGGAGGGCAAAGTTGACGGGGCGGGGCCCAAGATAAAACCCTTCCCTGTTCACAGTGCCTTATACGTGACAGAGACCAGCTGGACAAACGCAAGGGTTTTCAGACCTAAGGCTCCCCCACTCATTCACGGTACCTCTCGGCTAACAAACACCGGCCAATGGCTTACTTGGGCTTCCCTAGGTCTACTCCGCCTTCTTGTTCTTCAAAATCACTAGGCTAGGAAATACTTCTAGAAAGTTTTCCTACAAATACACTTGCACATTTGGACAAAAGTATGTGGATGTTTACTGCAGCCCTATTTTCAGTCTTTTGCTATTACAAACAATCTAGAAGTCTAGCAATTAGGGGCTGGTAAAAAATGGTAAAGAATTATAATATGCAGTGTGTACACATACTCCCATCTATGTAAAGACAGAGATTCATAAGCATGTGCCAATTTCTGGAAAGCCAAAAAAGTATGAGGTTTCTTCCAGGCTTAAAGGTGTCAAAAAAAGGTAAACTATGGGGAACTTAGGGGTAGAGAGGCTGAGTTTCTAGGTTAGGAGACTTAAATTTCATTCTATATACCTTCTTGTAGTGTTTAAATTTTACTGTGTGCATGTATTACATGAAAAAAGTATTTGTTTTTTAGTAAGTTTAATGAAAAAGTCAGTTTATAAGAAAAAATAAGCAGAAGCTTCATTGTCCATATATACACACATAACCCCACTGCCGGAACAAGAGGCAGGTAAGAGTCCTTTTAGACCCATGCTTGAGTCATGAGAGGACAGCAGATGGAAGTCCCCTGCTGCCTCCCAGTGTGGCCCAGGGAGCTGGGTGGAGCTGGCTTGCTCCTTGCCCCAAGTCTGGCCATCTCCCCACCTGGAATTCCACAGCTCTCTTGGTGGCCAGGTCCGCCTTGTTACCCGCGAGCGCAATGACGATGTTGGGGCTGGCCTGCCGCTGTAACTCCTTCACCCAGTTCTTGGCCCGTGCAAATGTATCCTGAGGAGACAGGGCCAGAATGTCAAAGGGACAGAGGACGCATTCTGTGCCCAGGGACACTCACTAGAGAAGCTCAAGCTGGCATAGCCAGAGTAAGACACTGTCACCCAAAGATCTGCTAAGATGTTCCCAAATAACAGAGGAAACCTGCCCACACCCCACCCAGGAACAGAGGGTGGAGAGGCCAGAAATCAGGGCTTTGAGAACCCACTGCCAGGGGCTTCAAGAAGATGAGGGGCAGAGAGAGAAGGGAAGATCTTTACTGTGTTGGTGATGTCATAGACCACGATGGCAGCTTGGGCCCCCCGATAGTACATGGGGGCCAGGCTGTGATACCGCTCCTGTCCAGCTGTGTCCCAGATCTCAAACTTGACCGTTGTGTCGTCCAAGCAGACGGTCTGTGTGAGGAAGGCCGCTGGAAGAGAGAAGGCTGTGTCAGCAGGCCAGGACGAGCTAGAAGCCGCCCCCACAAATTTCCACTACTGCTTCCAGGCTCTGGCACTTAGAAGCTTGCTGCCGAGATGGACAGAGAAAAGCCCTGAACCCAGCAATGCAGGCGGAGTTTGCATTTTTTTTTCTTTATTTTCTTTTTTTCTAAGAGACAGGGTCTCACTATGTAGGCCTAGGTTGGTCTTGAACTCCCAGAAGCAATCCTCCCACCTTAGCCTCCCTAGTAGCTGGGACTACAGGTGTGTGACACCATGCCCAGCTTCTTTTTTTTTCTTTACAGAGGTAATCGAGTTAGAGTTAGAAGATGGGTACAGCAAGGGGCAGGAGGGAAAAAGCCCAGGAGAAACCGGACTCCAGGCACAGAAGGGTGAGCACTCCCATCCTCCTCCTCCCGCCATTCAGAGAGGACAGTCCAGATGGAGACCTCTCTAGTCCTTCAGTTTGCTCCAGCCCAGGGGTGTCACTGACCTTCAGTTTCCTGAGGACATTCTCACACGCTTAGCTATGCAGGGGAAGTACACACTGTTCCACTGCCAGGCTCAGCCCGGGTGGCCGGCTTCCCAACTGCCACTGCCATCTCCAGTCGCTCCGGGTAGCCACCACCCCCAGCTTTGACCCACACCCATGCCTGTTTGGCCACCCTGTGGCCTGACTTGCTGAGAGCACAGTGACGCTATCTTAGGGAACACAGGGCACTTGTGTGTATGTTTCAGAGGAGGAGTCCTGGAGCTGGAAGAGACAGGTGGAGTCCCCTTTGTCCCCATGGCTGTATGGTAAAAGCGGCTCTCCTTGTGTGCCCTCCCCCGCCTCATGGAGGGGCCCGGGGCACTGCCTCACTTCCCCTCTCCAGCTCCTGACCCCAGCGCTGAGGAGGCAGCAGGGAGACTGCTGACACGGCCCATTTTGTTTCCAGCTGCCTGGAAACCTCCTACCAACCAAGAGAGTAGAGAAAGGATGACTCAAGGCCAAGGTTGGCCCTGGCCACTGAGGCAGAAGGCTGAGTCTAGACCCTTATTCATATCCTAAATGCCGACCACCGGAGAATTGACAAGTTCTGAGCTCCAGAAAGGGTGAAGGTCCGCTTCAGAAATGCCAGCCTATCACCCCACTACAACTCACCTGGCCACTCCCCCTTTTGAAAGCAGGAGAGGTCAGGGCAGATGTACTGTCCCTTACAGTAAGAAGGACCCTCAGGGATCCAGAGCCAGCCTCTCCTTCCCCAAGGCCAGGTCAGAGGAAGGGTTTTAGTCAAGGGCATACAAATAAAGAGGCAGAACCAGGATGAGAAGCCAGATTTCAACTTCCAGCTAATTCTTACCAGCAATGCTTGCTGGGCCTCTGACACGGACACCAGCTGTTGGATTCGATTCCAAGGCCCAGATGAGGACAAGGTGCTGCTGCCCCAGGTGTATTTAGTCTCTGTGGGCAGGCAGCTTCCCCTCTCCTTTAGGTCGAGGCATTTCTCTGGCATCCCTGGGCTGTCCCAACTCCCTCGTGCCCACTCACCTCCAATTGTGCTCTCCTGGTACTCGTGGAATTGTCCCTTGACAAAGCGGAGGACGAGGCTGGACTTGCCCACTGCAGACTCCCCCAACAGAACCAGCTTAAACTGACAGATCTTGTTCCCAGCGGCTGGTCCGTTGGGTCGTGCTGCGCCTCCCCGACCCGCCATTGCCCGTCCAGCTGTAGAGGTACCAGAGAGCGTGGGGGTGGGGCTGGTGCTATGCAAAGAGGCACTTAGTGGGGAGGAGAACCTCCAACTGCAAGGGAGAAATGAGAAGGACTGGGTTAGTTCAGAGACTGTCGCCCAGCCAGGCCTCCTTGATGACCTGGCTGACTGCCTCCAGTCACCTCATGCCCTGCCCTCCACCCCCAGAGGTTAGGAGAAGAGCCCTCACTAGGCTCTACTAGGCAGCTACTGGTTCTACAACCATCTGAGTGGTAAGAGGGCTCCCAACTTCAGGCTCATGGTTCTGAGCAAACACATCGACTTCTTGATGCCAAATATGTACATTCACCTACAACTAAACACACACAGGAGAGGCATGGATACAGACCAGCCTGGTGACAGCTAAGTCAACAGGCTTTTTGGGCTACAGGACAAAAAAAAAAAAGCTCGGGAAGACATTATGACTTAGGTCAACAAACAATGAACTTGCAGTCCGGTAGCGCTCGCCTCTGCAGAGCCCCAGTGGGTGGTGAGGCAGACCAGGGTACAGGGAGTCCCCGTGCAAAGCTCCTCAGATAAGGTGCCTGGCCAACCTTGCGGGTCCTCAGGGACCAGGGCCTGGCCAGCGCAAGCCGTTATCAAAATAGCCACTTTTCAGGACTGCTGGACCCCAGGAGTTTGAGGTTGCAGCGAGCTATGAAGACACCACTGCACTCTAGCGCAGGCAACAGAGTGGGTCTAAAAAAAAAAAAGCCATCTTTCTCTTGCCACCTCCAGAAGGACTGACCAACTTGCTCAGTCTCAAACTGGGTTGTGCACCTCTGTGCATTAGAACACGGCTCCCTCTCTCGTCCTGAGCCTCTTCCCCAGTTCTCTCATGTTTGATGGGCCAGAAGTCTCACACACATTAAAAAACAAAACACACACAAAAACAAACACACAGCAAAGTCAGTTCTGCCGGCAGTCAGAACAGCTGCCAACTTTCCCTTTTAAATACAGACCTCAGTTCCATGCTCTACTGGCAGAGGCAGGCGTGACGCAGAGACAGAATCAGGGGGAGGTGTGAGGGGCAGAAGCAAACACGAGACACCGAGACCTGCACCCCCAACAGAGGGTGTTCCAGCCCCAACATCTTAGTCACTCAGTGGGTGATAGCTTCGAAGGCTCAAGCTTTTTTTTTATTGTTGTTGTTTGTACATTTTGGAACTGCAAATAAGGATGAGGAGCCTATCTCTAGAAGCCTCCGGAAGATTTATACCAAAAGATACCAGAACACATACAGAATGTTTTACAAATAAAGTACCATGAGTAGGTATCAAGTACTGAACACTCTGTTCAGCGTCTGAACCCAGTGTGGAAAGAAAAGGTTTTTATTAGACTGCTCTTTGCATAATGGAGCCTAAGATCCCAGTGAGAGCCTGACCTGCCCCTGAGCGAGGGGACTGCATTCCCTTAGCCTAGGACAGGGGTGTGAAGGAACAGGGGATGTCTGTGGGAAGCAAATGGTCTGGGCTTATGCAAGAAGCTGTCAGCAAAGGGCTTGCTTTGTTCAGCCTCAAATCGTTTTCCACATCCAAGTTCTCCCAGCAACTCGTTTAAAAAGTGAGCTTCAGGAAGAATGATTCACTAACCAGGAACAACAGTTTCCTTTCTGGACAGCACCAAAGGAAAAGAGGTTTGAAATGGGGCCCACCTCTTCCCCAAAAGTATAAGGAAGGAAGTATGGGGGGGGTCTCAATTAGTAACTAGAAATGCCACGTAAATATGTCACAGTTATGCCATGTCACTACTTCATCGTTTAAGGCGCTTGCTCATTTCACCCCAGTCCAGGAGGCGAAGTCAGTGCTTTCTGCTTCTCAGAGACGCCTTCCTCACACTGCCTATGTCTGTACTAGGAACTCAAAGAGTGCTTACCAAATGAAGTCATTTTTAAAGACGGCTAACATTTACTCAGCACTGCTGGACCATTATCTCCTTTAAGCTTTACAACAACCTCCCATTTTTCAGATAAATAACTTGACACTCAGGTACTAAATCCTCTATTCAGGGCCACCCAGCATACAGGTGACAGAACCCAGAACACTGCCATCCTCCCTGCTGCGGGAGAACAGCGGAGGCAATGCTGCCCTCCGTGTTTGGTTTTGGGTTGCTGGGTGAATGAGACTTTTTTTTTTTTGAGACAGAGTCTCACTGTGTTGCCTGGGCTAGAGTGCCATGGCATCAGCCTGGCTCACAGCAACCTCAAACTCCTGGGCTCAAGCGATCCTTCTGCCTCAGCCTCCCAAGTAGCCAGGACTACAGGCATGAGCCACCATGCCTGGCTAATTTTTTTTTCTATAATTTTTAGTTGGCCAATTAATTTCTTTCTATTTTTGGTAGAGATGGGGTCTCGCTCTTACTCAGGCTGGTTTCAAACTCCTGACCTTGAGCGATCCTCCGGCTTTGGCCTCCCAGAGTGCTAGGATTACAGGCATCAGCCACCACACCCAGCTGAATGAGATTTTTTTGAGGCAGCAGCTTTGCTGGCCCAGCAAGGCCTGGCTCCTGCAACAGTCACAGTGATCTTGCAGTCCCTGAGTACTCTCAACAGTGGGAGGAGCTGCCAGAGCCAGGCAGCGTGACAGCGACAGAGGGGAAACCACAGTGGAATTACAAGTTGGTGATTACCATGAATCCACGTGACATGTAATCTTGGCTGGGCGATAAACAGTGGCTGGGACACTAGAGGAGGAGGTAAGAACGAGTGTGTGTTGGGGGGGTCCTGGATTCCAGAACACCAAAGCAGCTGGCGGTGAGGGCTACTGGGCTAGGGAGTATCCAGTACCTGCCAAGTCAAGAAAAATAGAGGTAGATCTAAGTCTTGTCCCTACTAAACCAGTGGGTTTCCAAACCTGCTCAGACAGAATCTGATTTACTTAACAAGCCAGAAGGGGAGACAAACAGCTCTTATGCAGTGGTTCTCAACTTTGTACATCAGACAAGGACTCTTGTCTGTACATCAAAGTCATCTGTGCAGCCAGTCCCTGGAGATTCCCATTAAGGTTTGGAGCAGGGCCCGGTATCTATAGGTGCCACTGAAGCACAGTCAGGGCTAGAGCACCGGGCACAGAGCAAATGAGCACAGGCACCAGCTTTGGACACCACAGGTGTGACTATGTCTTGCCACTTATGGGTCACCTCGTAGAAGCCACCCGAGCTGAGCCTTAGTGTTCTCATCACTAAAATGGGGTACACCAGGGTTAATGACAGTGTTGGCCAAGTGTCTCTCACACACAATGCTGAATAAACAGTAGCCAATAGTATTGACGTGATTGTTTATAATACTTACTCTAAGACTATTGGCAAATAGACCCTGGCCAGCCCAATGAACCAAGACAGGCTCTACCTGGCATAAACTGGCCGGTGACATGTTCTGTCTGGTCACTGGTCCTGCCTTCCAGAGGTACCTGAGCAGGTACACACAGCACATTTTATGGTCTGCTGCCTCATGGTTTTCCTGGCCCTGCTTAGTGATCACATGGGCAGAGGTGTGCAAACTTTCCAGGCAATAAAGCGCCAAGAAAGCCAATTTTGCCATGAAAAGTACACACAGATATGGGGGTGAAGACAGGTGAAGGCCAGACCCAGGGCCCCAAGAAGCTTTATGCCCTCCCCTCCCGAGACTGGGAAACAGAAGACGTACCCCTGGCAGGTCGTAAGGTGAATTCATTCACTGAGGTATCCTGTCTGGGGCAGAGGGGTGGGGGTGGGGTGGCACTCTCACTGGGAATCTCTTCTCCTTAACCAGTGGCAAAAATTACCTACTGGTACAGGTAGGTGATGGGATTATAACCAAAAAAGGCATAGCAAAAATCTTTGAGACAAAAATCAAATTTTTCTTAAGAGCTAAAGTTAGAGTCAACGTTTCCTCTAAGATACAGAATGGGCCAAAGATTCTTTGCCACGAGTGTCATGGCCACGGTAAAGCTTTAGACCCTGGGCAAAACACTCTCCTGACCACTCCTGTCCTCCCAATCAGACCCTAGTTTGTTCAGAGGCCACTGAAAATCAGCACCAGGTCCTGACCTCATGTCTCCCACAGAAACAGGGGAGAATGCAAGGACTTGGGGGCACCCTGTTTGGTGTGCCTGTTCCCACAATGCACATGATAGGCAGAAGAGATCCAAGGCCCTTAAACACCCTGCCATGCACAGACAGAAAAGAAAAAGAGGCCAGGTGCGGTGGCTCACGCCAGTAATCCTAGCACTCTGGGAGGCCGAGGCAGGCGGATCGTTTGAGCTCAGGAGTTCGAGACCAGCCTGCGCAAGAGCGTCTCTACCAAAAACATAGAAAAAATTAGCCGGGCATGGTGGCGCATGCTTGTAATCCCAGCTACTTGGGAGGCTGAGGCAGGAGGATCGCTTGAGCCCAGGAGTTTGAGGTTGCTGTGAGCCAGGCTGATGCCATGGCACTCTAGCCCAGGCAACAGAGTGAGACTCTGTCTCAAAAAAAAAAAAAAAAAAGCAGGAACTAAAAACACTATTTAAAAAAAACCATGAAAAGAAAAAGAAAAAAGGACACTGCTCTTCCTTGTTCTGGGGTTCCCCCTGCTCTAGAGACTAAAGGTCAGTGGGTCTCAAACTCTTTCTCATCAGAATCGCCCTGGTGTTTAGAAAATAACCCTGACCAACTAAATTAGAATCTCTACAGGTGGAGTCCAGAAACCAATGTTTCAAATCTAAGCTCCCCAAGTGATTGTAAGCAGCCGATCAAAGCACGAGAGCTACAGCTGACACAGGAATCGGGGAGAAATCCAATAGACAGAAAGGCAGCCCAGACCAGCGCTGTCACGTCACAACACGAGTAGATCAGATCACGGGAGCTTCTCTAGGACCCCAGGTGCTGCAGCAGTGTCACCCCACCCCCCTCCATTTGAGATTTTCATCTTTCTCTTCTCTAATCTGTGAAGCTACCCACATCATATTTTTTGTCCTTCCTGGTAAAAGGGTGAGCAATTCCAGCTGATGAGTGTCTCTTGTGCTTCCTGTTTGCTTTACAGACTTCCTCTCACTGAGAGTCCGGCACAGCCTGGATAGTGAGCTGATTAAGGAAACCAATGTTGACCAGAGGGTAGGTGGTTAGCAGGGTGGCCAGAAAATCAAGTGACCCCACCCAGGGTCCCTGGAGGTGGCTCTAGCCAGTGACTCTTCAGGTGCACTTCACTCAGGAACAAGGCACTCCTGAATATTTAACACCACAAGAATCAGGCAAGAGAAGGCATGAGCTTAAACATAGGGAAACAAGGAATACAGTGGAGGACAGGCAATTAGGTTCCAAGGCTAAAGTGGAAGACATATTTTTAAAAAGCCAAATGAAGCCAAGGTTTTACAAATGCTTCACAGGCTCAGATTAGTTGGGGAGATGATTTACCCACAGGCTCAAGAACACAGCTATTCCTCAAAGGGGAAAAGCACCACTGCTGGCCCACGGGAACACAGGACAGACTCACAGAAGGACTGCCCAGGCTATCTGGCTGGTGGCAGACCCAGAGGAGAGAAGAATCTGAAGCAGTGCAAGTCATGAGCCACACGAGGTACCCACACACCTTCCCCAGCATGACCAGCAGGTTAGGACCTGGGAGGCTGAACTGCATTTGGATCAAGCCTGGCTCCACTGTTTATTAGCTGTGTGACCTTGGCCAAGTCACACAAACGATCATTATCAGCTTCAGTTCCTTATCTAAAAAAAGTCACTATTTAATACTAATTGCACAGGGTTGTAGTAAAGGTTAAATAATGCAGAAACATGTACAGCACAACATTAGGCTGAAGGTAAGGTTCCAACAAGTGGCAGGTTTGTTACACCAGAGGCTAGCTGTGACTAGCTGAATGTCAAAGCTCAACAAAGCCTTAAAGACCTGATCCTATTCTTGACAACTACAGAGAAGGAAATGAAAGTGAGGTGAAGTGACCTGCTCAGAGTCACACAGCCAGTTGGTGGCAGAGCCCAACCCTGCCCAAGACTCACAACTCAAGCAAGGCTCCCCTATCAGAAACAGAAAGAAAAACCCAAGAATATTAACAACGTCATTACATCTACTAAGAATAACGGGGGCTGCGACCTTCTATGAATGCTTCAATAAAATATGGCTTGGCTTTTAGCTGGGGAAAAATTAATTTCCATCAACCTAAAAAAAGCATGCTGAGGCCGGGCACGGTGGCTCACGCCTGTAATCCTAGCACTCTGGGAGGCCAAGGCGGGCGGACCGCTCAAGGTCAGGAGTTCGAAACCAGCCTGAGCAAGAGCATGACCCTGTCTCTACTAAAAATAGAAAGAAATTAGCTGGACAACTAAAAATATATAGAAAAAATTAGGCAGGCATGGTGGCACATGCCTATAGTCCCAGCTACTTGGGAGGCTGAGGCAGGAGGATCCCTTGAGCCCAGGAGTTTGAGGTTGCTGTGAGCTAGGCTGACGCCACAGCACTCTAGCCCGGGCAACAGAGTGAGACTGTCTCAAAAAAAAAAAAAAAAGTAACTGGTCGTGGTGGGGCACACCTATAATCCCAGCTACTAGGGAGGCTGAGGCAGGAGGATCACTTGAGCCCAGGAATTCAAGGTTATAGTGAGCTATGATTGGACCACTGCACCCTAGCCTGGGTCACAGAGCAAGACCCTGTCTTAAAAAAAAATCCAGTGCCACATGTACTCGCCATCAAATTGGTACTAACTGATCAACGCTAAGGTGCTCACATGGTAGTAATATTCACTGGGTGCCAGTCCGGGGGTGGGGGGGTGGTGTCGGGATGGGTAAACTCACAACAAAGGGATGTGGAGTGCACTGTATGGGGGAAGGGCACACTTGTAGCCCTGGCTTGGGCAAGGCTAAGGCATTATATGTAACCAAAATGTCTGTACACCATAATGTTCTGAAATAAAAAAAAAAAAAAAAATCCACTGAGCTGTACACTTAAGATTTGTAAACTGTATTAGACCTGGAGAGTGTGACAGAGTAAGCTTCACCCTGGAAGCCAGAGCTCAACAGCTCAGGCTGAGATTTGGTGAGGACTCTGATGGGATGTATTGGGCCACAGCTGGGGCTCCTTATCCCACCAGTAAGTTGGGACTCTTAGGAGAGGCGGCAGCAGGGGGGAGGAAGGAGGAGCTTCCTTTCCACAGCCACAGGAGGATGACTCCCTTTCCAGGGGAAAGTAAAATAAACCGTCCCAGAGGGGAACTCAGGGTGAGCTGGGTCCCCTACCACAAGGACAAGCCCTTGAGTCTGCAGAAGCACCCAACTCCCTTACCTGGGATTGGTTTCATTTCACTCCCCTTTCAATGACAAGACTTCTGAAGCTGAGTGCCTAGACTTCCATACCACAGCGAGTCACCAGTGGAGTCCACCAGAGCCCCAGGTGTGGCCACCAACACCACTAATGCCTGCAAAGGGAGCCAGTGTGCAGGGGCACCAAAGGCTTAGCCTGGACACACATCACCAGGTGGTCCTTCAGCATACACTGTCCACGCTCAGCCTGGAACTTTGCCAGGAGTCAGCCAGGACAGAGCACAGCTGGCCCCTGCAGCCTGTTCCCCTGTGCAGTAAGGCCTACTATGTCACTCAGGGCAGATGACAAGCTGAGTTAGGTAGAAGACATCCTTGAGGGACAGAATCCCAGCTTCCCAGGACCCTTCCCCAGGAAGAATACCATGAAATCCTTCCCTGATCCCTGAGCTGCCTTCCCAGCCCTCGAGGACAGATGGGCTCCCCGGAGGGGCCTGGAGAGGAAGAGAGTCAGCACTGGATGGAGGCCTCCAGTGCCTGCTCCCTCCTTCTGTGCCCACAGGGAGGAAGACTGCTAGGGGTGGGAGGACATCTCCATGCATCTGCTGACACAGTGTGGTCAGTGTGGTCTGCCCGTACTGTTCACAGAAAAGCCCCAGGATTCACAGGCAAATCCAGGATTCTCAGTTATCGGCCCTGCTGGCCAACAGAGGAGTCAGTGGGCTGGGAGGCAGGGTGGTGGGGAAGGCCCAGACAGGGGACTGCCTGCAGCTGCGCCACGCAAGGCTCATCCTGCCCACTGATGGTAAGAGGCACTGGAGGCAGGGGCCCTAACGCTGACATTCCAGAGAGGCTATTCTCCCTAAAAGGGCCTGGCTTCTGACTCAGCACACCTCAGTCAGTAAGGTTGTGGCACATTCTCTCCCCCTGTCCAGGGCTGCTCTTTAAGAAGCCTCCAGCAAGAGCTCAACTTGAAATCCAGCACTTTCTGTAGCCCCAATCCACACACATGTCCAGCCACACGGCATAGTGAGGATGACAACGTGGACATGGGGTAGCTCACGCCCCACCACTCAGCTCTTCACCTGCCAATGCCAGGTGGGATGCTAGGAAGAGAGTCAGCCAAGACAAAGGTTCTTCCCTGTCCCCAATCTACACGTGCTAGTGTCCCAGGATGGGGCAGGAGTCCCGGACTCATGTAGGATCCACAGTCCTCACAACTGCCCTGCATTTGTTGTCCTCTCACAGTTACTATTTACTGAGGACATTTCTAACTGGAATTTCATCAATGCAGGGCTTCCCCTCTATCTCAGGAGGGGCTCTGTAGGGGCCAGGAGTGACAACCAGGACAGCTGCCACTTCTGCTGCTGCCCCAGGCCCAAAAAGACTCCAGGAACCTCTAGCTGAACGTCAGGACGGTCAGCACCTCTCATCCAACTACTTACACCAACTGCCACCTCTCACAAGCCCTTCCTGTCTTTGCAAATAAAAAAAAAAGCCAGTTTAAATCACTGCCCTGGTTGTCTTGCCTTCAGCTCCTAACCAGAGAGCAGAGGCCACATACGAGAGGAAAGCAGGGAAAAAGAGAATCAGGTATCAGATACCAGCAAACAAAATTCCTCCTGCTCAACACCACACACAGTGATTAGAGGCTGCCCAACTAACTAGAACAAAGTCAAAATTCTCACTGTGAGAGCTGAGGGACAATGGCTGTCCTCAGAAGCCTGGCTGCCAAAGAACAATGTTATAAACAGACTAATTTTTGCTGAACAAACTGTAGAATGGAGCCAGGTAAAGAGATCAGACAATGAATGGATCCAAATAAGTTGTAATGAGTGAATCACACGTCTACTTCCATGGCCCCAAATTTTCATAAGACTATTGCAGGTGACAAGAGGTTGGAGAACTTGGGGAACTGAGGGTTGGGAGTGAGCAAGCAAGAGAAACTAATTAAGGGCACTGTTGCGGATGGAAAGGACCACATTGCTAAATTCTCAAAGGCTGGACTATGGATTTCCTTTGTGTTAACTGCACACAACATCAAGCCTGACACACAGTAGGTACCGTGAGTTATAAATATGGTGAACTGAGCATCCGATATAGGTACTGCCCGGCCTGCTGAGGCTTGGCAAATGAATGGGGCAGTTGAGGGCTTAAATATGCATCCACCTGCCAGGTGGCTCAGATTCCCCAACAGAGTCCTAGGCCAGCCAAGGAGCTGCCTCACTCCCTCAGGTAGGACTTCATAGGTCCCTACTGCACAGGGGATAAGAGCACAAGTCAGAAAAACTTCAGCTCAAGTCCTGGAGCCACTACTTACTAGGGTGGCCTTGTGTTGTGTCTCTGAACCTGTTTCCTTACGTGCAAAATGGAGAGACTAGTACCACCTGCTTCCCAGGGCTGTTGGAAAGATGATGCACGTAAGACTCTTAGCAAAGGGCCTGGCTCACAGAAGCACCAGTAAATGTTTATGCGACAAGGAAGCCCCTGCTCTGAAAGTCCCTGTGAGGGGAGTGTACTCCTCAATCCAAACGCTCAGACACCATTCTTGCATTCCTTTTACTTCCAGGTCCCCTGGACCCCATTCTTCAGCATCCCTCATTTAGAGAGAATGCTGGTAGGAAAGAGCAGTCCCCAACCTTTTTTGGCACCAGGGACCGTTTTCATGGAGGACAATTTTTCCATGGACCAGGGAAGGGGGATGGTTTCAGGATGATTCAAGCGCATTACATTTACTGTGCACTTTATTTCTATCATTATTACATTGTAATATATAATGAAATAATTATACAGTTCACCATAGGTTGGGGACTCCTGTCCTAAAAGATGCCCAATGTCCTGAGCAACCCCAACACCGCAACCTTGTATTCTCTGGAGACTGGCTCCCAAACCACAAGAATGGGAGTGACCCACCATCCAATAATAAATCAGCCCTGAGTTGAAGTCGCAACCAGGCAAACTGTAACCCCTATTGAAAAAGCCCCACAACACAAAGTATCTTAAAGACCAAATACCCTTCCTTCCATCTCAAAGCCTCTTTCAGGAAAGGGAAGAAGCACTTCAGTTATGGAGAGGGTGTGGGGACAGGAATAGGGCAGCTGACAAAGAAACCAGAGTTCCTTTTAAAACCCGGCTGAAAATGCTAGAGGTTTGGAAATTGGCATCATTAATCACCATGGCTATCTGAGCAGCTCAGACAGCAATTTGATGACTAGGAGAGCAGCCAGGGTTAAGGGAGGCCACCCACACCCTCCTCCACCCCTGGGATGCCTCTGCCAGAGCCACCTGCAGGGGACACACATGGGGCTATGAATAGAAGGCAAGAGGCTTGTAAACTAACTCCTATTAAGATCCCAAGTTACTGTTTCCAGCAGAGCTCAAGTTACACATTTTCAGAAAGATGACAGTATAACGGAAGGATTTAAGCTATTCAGTGATACAGGATCACAGCTCAAAGTGACAGCCTGCCCTGAGCCTGCCCAGAGCCACAAACCCTGCACCAAACCCTCTCCAAAGGGGCAGTCTGTTTTTGAAAGGCAGCAAAAGATGCTGGCCTAAACCATGTGGAATCTCCTATGAGACTCAGAGTCCAGGAAGGTTTGGTTGGAGAATTTAACACCTAAAATATAGAACAATTAGGTACATATACCTCATCTTCCCAACTGGACAGTAAACTCCAAAGTAAATACCAAATCCAACCATTTTTTTGGACTAGTCACAGTGTAAGGCAAGGGTAGAAGTATGAATGAGTGAGTAGAGAGGCAACAGCCTGTTACTAGGATCAACTCCCAGGACCAGAGTTGATTCTCACAGCATAAATTCCCCAGGTACATCTCCACCTTACCCAACTCTAGAGTCTTCAGAACTATGAGGAACCATCAAGAGAAGAAACAACTTGACCCATCCACATAACTCCATGTCAACATCCTTGAGAGAGAAAGTTTGCTAAAAAGGCAGTGGTCTTGGAGAGCCAGCTGAACCTAGGACTGGGACATCTTCTAGTGCCAAAAAGTAAGGAAGTGCTCAAAAAACAAAAACAAAAAACCTCACAATGACCAGGGTAGGTCAAAGAGAGCTGAAAGAGCAGCCAATGACCAAAGCTGAAACAAGCTGAGCGACAAAATAAAGTAGTATTGGATTATAAACCAAAGTGTCAAATAAATATCCATGAGTTCATACAGATATAAATAACTGAACAAATAAATGAGGGAGAAGAGACAAATCTCTTATGTAGAAGAATTTAATAATTCATGAGGATACCCTGCCCTCAAGGAGGGGAGCATAACTCCCCACTCCTTAAGTATGGGCTACACATAGTGACTTCCTTCCAAAGGGTACAATATGAAAAGGGGAGGGGGAGAACAACTTTACCACGAAGAAAGCTGACAAACATCATCTCAGCCATGTGATCAAGGTTGACATTAACCATGAGTCATGCTATCATGTTGATTTTACACACCCTTGATATGATATGATGAAAGTAGCATTGTACCTTTGTGGTCTTCCTCCCAACAACTCCTAACCCCTAGTCATGAGAAAAGCATTGTATAAATCCCAATTGAGGGATATTCTATAAAAATACCCGAGCAGGTCGGGCACTGTGACTCACACCCGTAATCCTAGTACTTTAGGAGACTGAGGTGGGAGGATCACTTGAGGCCAGGAATTCAAGACCAGACTGGGTAATAGCAAGACCCCCATCTCTACAAAAAATTAATAAAAATTAGCCAGGCACGGTGGCTCACACCTGTAGTCCCAGCTACTTGGGAGGCTGAGGCAGGAAGATCACTTGAACCCCAGAGTTTGAGGTTGCTGTGAGCCATGATGATGCAACTGCTCTCCAGCCTGGGAGACAGAGCGAGACCCTGTCTCAAAAAATAAATAAATGAAATAAAACAAAATAAATAAAATAGCTGACCAGTATTTCCCAAAACTATCAAGATCATCAAAAACAAAAAAAGTCTTGAGAAACTGTCACAGCTAAAAGGAACCTAAGGAGACATGAGGACTAAATGTATAATGTGGGACCACAGAAGAGAAAAAGGACATCAGGTAAAAACCTAAGGAAATCTTAACAGAGATGAACCTTACTGCAAAATATATACAAATATAAGATGTCAATAATAGAGAGAGCCTTTCTTCTTGGCCGGGCGCGGTGGCTCACACCTGTAATCCTAGCACTTTGAGAGGCTGAGGCGGGCGGATCGCTCAAGGTCAGGAGTTCGAAACCAGCCTGAGCAAGAGCGAGACCCTGTCTCTACTAAAAATAGAAAGACATTAATTGGCCAACTAAAAATATATAGAAAAAATTAGCCGGGCATGGTGGCACATGCCTGTAGTCCCAGCTACTTGGGAGGCTGAGGCAGGAGGATCGCCTGAGCCCAGGAGTCTGAGGTTGCTGTGAGCTAGGCTGACGCCACGGCACTCTAGCCCGGGCAACAGAGTGAGACTCTGTCTCAAAAAAAAAAAAAAGAAGAAGAAGAAGAAACAGCTAAATCTTGGTAAGAGAGCTTTGTGGCATTTTAACTTACCCACTCCCCATCCTTCTCCATCCCTCTCTTTAACAACTGTTTTCCAGACAGTAGCCTGCCCTGCATTCTTAGTATAGCTTTCTAATATTAGAGGAAACAGAACAGACCATATTCTCAAAGAATTGTGATTGTTTGTCTTGACTTGTGGGGTGGTTCCCGAAGGATCAGGTCAAAGGGCTTGCCATTATTTCACCTGACTTGGATCTCTTCCAAGGCCAAGGCAGCTACAGGGTGGTGGTAGGGAGGCATTTCTCAAACACATTTAAAACAGCTATTCCACCTGGGGCAGTTGAGGCAAGCAACAACAAAACCAAAAACCTTCTGGGGAAAGACTGAAATGAGCTGCTTTGGGGAATAAGGCCTTTGAGAAGTTCCCACATATTCCTGGGACTCTAGAAGGCTGAGCATATGCCCAGGGCTGATGCACGCTCAGAAAAGGCCTGAGAAAACCCTGAGCCTCTGCTCAAGCAAACCTTGAGCCTCTGCTCAAGCAAAAAGTGAAGGAAGGTTAAGGCAGAATTGTTAAACTGTCTGCCTGAGTGTTGAAGGTGTGTCCCAACATGTACACAGAGACCCTGGACAAACTGGGAGATGTGCTTGCTGTTGTTGTTGTTATTGTTTCAGGCATTTAAGGAAATCTCTATGAAATCATTGACAAATGGATTCATTGATAATAATTTTCATGATTTGTCAATTAAATCTTGACAAATCTCTGTCATGTCATGACCACTAAGCCAATGAAACAGAGACTGTAGTGGCCCCACGTGGCAAAAAAAAAAAAAAAATTAGTTCAGAAAATCCAGCATAATGATCCTTCAGAATGAAGGATATGTGTTCATTGCAGCATTATTCACAATATCCAAGATGTGGAAGCGACCTAAATGTCCATCAAAGGATGAATGAAGAAAATGTGGTAAATACATACATTGGAATACTATTCAGTCTTAAAAAAAAAAAAGAAAAAAGAAAAAAATCCTGTCATATTCTACAACATAAATGAACCTTGAGAACATTATGGTAAGTGAAATAAACCAATCACAAAAAGACAAATACTGCATGATTCCACTTGTTTGAGGTATTTAAAGTAATAAAACTTGTAGAGACAGAAAGTAGAATAGAGGTTGCTAGAGGCTAGAGGGAGGGGAAAATGGAGAGTTTTTGTTCAGTGGGTATAGAGTTTCAGTCATGTAAGATGAAAAAGTTCTAGGAATCTATTGTACAAAAATGTACAGATAGTTAACAATATTGTAATGTACACTAAAAAATTGTTAGCAGGGCAAATTTATTTATGTGATGTGTTTTTTATCACACACACACACACAAAATGAACTACCAAAAAAAATAAAGAAAATATTAAGATTTTTCCCAGATTAAAAAAACTGGGTTTTTTAAGAAGGTTTGTTTCTAGTACAAGTTCCCTATAAAAAATGCTAAAAGTAGTCCTTCAGGATGAAATGAAAAGATGTGAGACAATAACTCAAATCCACACAAAGAAAGATGCTGGTAAAGGTAACAACATAGCTGAATATAAAAGTCAGTCTTAATGTATTTTTGCTTGTAACTTGCCTTTTCTTCCTATTTGATTTAAAAGACAACTACATAAAACAATGTAAAAATAAATAAATAAACCTATGCTGATAAGTACACAATGTGTAAAAATGTAATTTCAGACAAAAACAACTTAGGGGAAAAGAAGTTATATAGGAACAATATTTTGTATACTGTTGAGATTAAGTTGGTATGAATTTGGACTATCTTGTTATAATTAAGATGTTAATTGTAATCCCCAGGGCGACCACTAACAAACTGAAAAATATATAGCAAAAGAAACAAGAAAGGAACAAAAATGGTATGTTACAAAATATCTCTTTAACAAAAAAGAAAAAATAATGAAGTAATTGATGAACAAAATACATATAGAAAACAAATAGCCAAATTTAAAAAATAAGTATAGTAAATATAGTACTACATACATAATAAAAGCCTTGTATCCAGAATATATAAAAAATGCCTATAAAGCAAAAAAAATAGGAAACATGATATAAAAAGTGGACAAGAGACTTGACCAGGCACTTCACAAAAGAGGGTATCCAAACAGCTAATAAACATTTGAAAAAGTACACAGTTATTAGAGAAATACAAAATAAAATCACACTACAATACTATTCTACACCTACAAGAGTGACTAAAATTGAAAAATAGTGTCAATGTAATTGGATCTCTCAAAATACTGCTGATGGAAATATATATTGGTGCAACCAATTTTAGTCCTTGATATAGGAAATGAACACACATGCATATCAGAAGACATGTAACAAAATGTTCACAGAGGTATTATTCATTATAGCCCAAACTGGCTGTTACCCAAAGCTATCAATAGTAGAATGAATAAATAAATTGTAGTATATTCAGATCAAAGCCATAATGAGACCCATTCACATCCACTAGGACAGCTATAATCAAAAAAGCAGACATAAGCAAGTGTTGGTGAGGATGTGAAGAAATCGAAACTCTCATGAACTGCTAGAGAGAATGTAAAATGGCACAGCTGCTTTGGAAAACAGTTTTGGCAATTCCTAAAAGATTAAATACAGAGTTACCATATGACTCAGCTAGTATGCAATGTTCATGAAAGCATTTTTCATAATACTCAAAAGGTGAGAACAACTCAAATGTTCATGAACTGATGTATAAATAAACAAAATGTGATATATCAGCACAATGGCATATTATTCAGCCATGAAAAAAGAATGGAGTGTTGATACATGCTACAACATGCATGAACCTAGAAAACATTATGCTAAATGAAAGCAGACAGATATAAAAGCCATATATTGTATGATTCCATTTATATGAAATATACAGAGTGGGCAAATCCACAGAGACAGAAGGTAGATAAGTGTTTGCCAGGGGCTTGGGGATGGGTTCAGGGATGAAGAATGGCTCCTAATGGATACAGCGTCTCTGTTAAGGGTGAGAAAAATGTTCTGCTGGTGCCTATTCTGCAGAAATTATTCCACAACATCGAGAAGGATGGAATCCTCCCCAAGACATTTTATGAAGCCAACATTACCCTGATACCAAAACCAGGAAAGGATGTAACAAAAAAAGAAAACTATAGACCAATATCTCTTATGAATGTAGA
>CAUYRT010072064.1:0-39084 GCA_963574885.1 Lepilemur ruficaudatus
CAGACAACATAAGCTTTAGAATAACAAAAGTAAAAAAGGATAAAGATGGCCACTTTATAATGGTGAAAGGGAAGATCCAACAAGAAGATTTAACTATTCTTAATATTTATGCACTCAACGTAGGAGCACCTAACTACATAAAGCAAACCTTGTCAGATCTTAATGACTTGTTAAACAATACTGCCATAGTAGCAGGGGACCTCAACACTCCACTGAATCAACTGGATAGATCCTCCAAACAGAAAATGAGCAAAGAAGTAATGGACTTAAACAGAGCTCTTGAACAAAAAGATCTGACAGATCTCTACAGAACATTCCACCCAAATAAAACTGAATTTACATTCAACTCAGCAGCCCATGGAACCTTTTCCAAAATATTTATTAATTTTTTTTCAAAATATTAAGGGGGTACAAATGTTTTCATTACATGAATACCTGGTATAATGCTTAAGTCAGGGTTTTGGTGTGTCCATTACCAGAATAGTGTTCCTTGTACCCAATAGGTACCTTTTCATACTCTTCCCCCTACCCTCCCCACTTCTTTGCTTCCAATATCCTTTGTATCTCTTTGTGCTGGTTTTTACCCATCATTTAGCTCCCACTTATTAGTGAGAATATTTGGTGTTTGGTTTTCCATTCCTGAGATACTTCATTTAGGATAATGGTCTGTAGTTCCATCCATGTTATTTTATTTTTTTCTGGGCCATAAAACAAGTCTTAATAAATTTAAAAGGAAATAAGTTATACAAGTTTTATTCTTTGACTACAGTGAATTATTTTTTTTTATTTCAGCATATTACAGGGCTACAAATATTTAGGTTATATATACTGCCTTGCTGAACCTGTGGCAGAGCTTCAAGCATGTCCATCCCCCAGATGGTGTGCACCACACCCGTTAGGTATGTATATACCCATCCCTGCCTCCCCCCTCCCATCTGCCCAACACCCGATGAATGTTATTACTATATGTGCACTTAAGTGTTGATCAGTTAATACCAATTTGATGGTGAGTACATGTGGTGCTTGTTTTTCCATTCTGTGATACTTCAGTTGGTAGAATGGGCTCCAGTTCTATCCAGGAAAATACAACAGGTGCTATATCACCATTGTTTTTTTTGTGGCTGAGTAGAACTCCATGGTATACATATACCATATTTTATTAATCCACTCATGGATTGATAGGCACTTCCCACATCTTTGCAATTGTGAATTGTGCTGCTATAAACATTCGAGTGCAGGTGTCTTTTTTACAGAACGTCTTTTTTTCCTTTGGGTAGATGCCCAGTAATGGAATTGCTGGATCAAACGGTAGATCTGCTTGTATCTCTTTGAGGTAACTCCATATTACTTTCCACAGAGGTTGCACTAGTTTGCAGTCCAACCAGCAGTGTATGAGTGTTCCTATTTCTCCACATCCACATCAACATTTATTGTTTTGGGCCTTTTGATAAAAGCCATTCTCACTGGAGTTAAGTGATATTGTATTGTGGTTTTGATTTGCATTTCCCTGATGATTAGAGATGTGGAGCATTTTTTCCTATATTTGTTGGCCATTAGTCTATCTTCTTTCGAAAAGCTTCTGTTCATGTCCTTTGCCCACTTTTTGATAGGGTTGTTTCGTTTTTCTTGCTTATTTTCCTGAGTTTCATATAGATTCTAGTTGTCAGCCCTTTATCTTTTTGTACAAGCTTTGCACAAAACTAATATTTCTTTCCTATTCTCTTCCTAAATTACCTTCTTTTTAAGGAACAAGCTGACATTACTTCTTCTATGAAGAATTTTTTTTTTTATAATTTCACAGGCAAAGTTGGCTTATCCATCCTCCATGATCCACAGAACTTTTTCCAGTTCTCTGCAATGGCACCCACCATGTTGGATTATACCATGGTCTGCCTACAGATTTTTACCCCTGTAAGACTGTAGTCTCAATCCAGAACAGTTGTCTCGTATTGGATTTGGTATCCCAAACATCTAGAATAACTAATACATCCTGGGTACCCACTTATATTTCAAAAGAATGAAAATTCAAAGTGAGATAATTGTCCAGGTAAACCTTTCTCTTAAGAGTAGAGAACTACAGAAAAATTGAAGGCCAGAATGTGGAATACGATTTCCTAAACCTGAATGCATTCTTTCTTGTGATTCTCCAGACATTATCATTATCACCATCACCATCACCATCATCATGGTCATCATTATCCTCATCATCACCATCCAGACAGTTTTAACCCACCCTTTCTCCCACACACATACATATCACAGTGCTCTCTTTGTTTGTTTTGGATTCAGCAACCAGACAGCCCAATTTTGCAAAATTATCTCATTTCTCAAGAAGTTCACCAAGTGTTCCAAAACTTCCTGTTGGGGCAACATATGCCTCAACTTTGGGCCTTTTAGCCAACTTGGTCACTACCTAGAGCCACAAATGAGTCTTGCTGAGATTCCTCTCAGCCAGACAAGGTCAAGATGCCACAGAGCTCAAGACTAATTTTGCTACATCATAGTAGTACATGTTCCTGATAAGCAATCACACTTCTAAATTCTGATGTTCAGCTCTGACTCAGAACCCAGGGTTCTGATCTGGGAATAGCAGTAAGACATGGGGGCTTGCTTTTCATAAATATTCCCTACTCTTTGTACATCTAATCAGTTGTTCAGTGCATGTTCAGACTGTCTGAATATCTAATCTCTGTTTTTACTTCCCACTTGAGGTCTTGATCTTTTCCCAGTTTGTCAGGCCGTCAGCCTACCTGAAACCCAAGACTTTCCCAAGCTGTAAAACGTCATTTTAAATCTTTTTAGTGAAACACATCTTATCTTCTATTTTAGGAAGTTCTTCTGAGAGCATTAGACTACCTTAAAATTTCCTCATTTTATATATATATATATATATATATATATATATATATATAATGAGGAATGCATTGGCTCTTCATAAATTTTATTTCTAAGCCTAACAACATCTTTAGAGTCCATACTATAATTTAGTTTTACAGATAAGGAAACAGAGGCTTAAGGGTTTCATCCCCAAGGCCACATAGCTAAGTGATAAGTAAGCAACTGAGCCTGGAATTCAAACCCAGTTCTATAGAACTCCAAGCCTTGGCATTTTCCAAAAGACTCATGCTATTTTAACATTGTCATTTTGATGCCAGAGCCATGCTGATGGGGCTCACAGGCTAAGAGACAGGGCAGGGCTTATGTGTAACATAAAGGATACATTAGGAATTTCTTTGGTCTACATTATTAAGTAATAAAAAGCAATGTTTTGATAATTGGATACACCATTTTAATATGGCTCCACCAAAATGCACTGCTTTGTTCTACTAATCCACTGATATCTGAATCACAGGGCACACACAGTACAAGAGCTGGAAAGACCCATTTGGAAATAATTTATTTCAGCCCCTTCTTATTACTGCTGAGAAGAGCAGGGGAGAGATCTGCCAGAGATTGCAAAGGCAGTTGGTGAAAGAACTGAGTCTAGAGCCCAGCTTCCTGACACACCCCCTCAGGGCTCCACACATCCCTACCTCTTACACAAGGCCTTACCCAACTCAGCCCACACCAATCTCTGCCTTCTTGTTAGCCCTGTCTGGATGTGCCCTGGTCCTCCGGTTCCCACTTGTCAAGAATGAGTACTGGTACCAAGTCAAGCCTATGATGGATTGATCACAGATACAGAACAATCCCACACAAACAGTTTATTACAGGAAAGAGAAAGAAGCTACACAAAGTGAAAGTGAAGAAGGAAGCAACACAAAATGACACAAAGTGAAAATACATTCCACAGAGAGAGGAACTGGTCAATCTCCACAAAGTCTGAGCACACCCTGTCTTTTATATGCTCACTGGTTTGTCCCGCCTTTCTCCTGGCAAGATTGGTTGCCATTTTCTGCCTTTGGGTGATTGACAGGCTGGGTTTATATAACAGATTACATAACAAGTTGGTTATGTAATGGTTTCCCTTTCTGCACACATGTCTTCCCCAGAATCCTTCATGAAAACTTTACCCATGTGAGGCTAATTACATGGTAATAAGCCTCAGGTCAGTTAAAGGTCACTAGGGGCTCCTACAGGGAACAGTTCCTAGCCCCAATTTAGTTCCTAGCTACAATTCGGTCAGGGGCGTTAGCCACTTCCTTGCCTGCGTTGCCACTCATTTGCCCTCCTCCAGACCTAACATTCTGAACTGGCTCACTATAAACAATCTCCCTAAGCATATTCTGGGACTCATACTTCACAAAGCCCTTTTCTCTTATTTATGCAAGAGTTGATACTAAAAGCCTTATAAAGTCATAAAATTTAAATTCCTCACCTTTATTAAAAGAATAAAACTAAATGAATGTTGGGGACATGGTTGAAAAGAGTGAAAATGAAGTAAACTCAGAAAAATGGAGAAGTAGAAAGTAAAAATATCTTTAAAATTTCAATTGAAAGATTTTAAAACATTTAAATAATATTAAGTAAAAATATTATAGATAACAACTGCTCAAACATGTAAAAACCACTACAAAATTGAAGAACATAAAATTATTTTTCGAAGGGTACAAACTAAGAACAAATACAACAGGCTATTAACACTAGAAACAAAAAGCATTAAAAAACATAGAAAATAGGTAGTGGAATAAATTCCGGAGCTGGAAATCCTGGAATAAGAACAAATTTGGCCAATATGCTTTAGGCAGAGAGCTGAGGGGCCTTGTTGTTCTTAAATACAGAGTAAGTTCAAAAGTTATTCACACAGGACTCAGGAAGCAAGAAAATAACCATCACAAAGGAGCTGTCATTTGACCCAGCCTATTCCCAGCCTCTACCTTCTTCCATTGTCCATTCTTGCCCACAGCTGAGACCATCTGTAGGTCAGGTCTCACCCATATTTCCAGGATTAAGTCAGACTCAGTCAGAAATTGGTGAACCTCTCTGGTCAGCCAGCATCTCTTAGCTCAGCATTGCTATCTTTGCTATTAGCACAAGTTGGTTTCTCTACTCCTCAGCCTTGCTGTTACCAACCTCCTCCCAAAGATCTTAATCTTGGTCCCTGAATCACACTTTTACTAAGTGATTGCTGGACTTCTATGTAATCCTTGGCCTCTGGTCAGTGTTCACTTATCAGTGAAAGCTTAACAATCAAGCCTCTTAGAAACATACTTGTGGGACAGAAAGAACTATCTCTCAGCATCATAGCTGGCTCAGATTCCCTGGCTTCTGTCTTGCTCCTGTGGGTGTAGATCTAGTGCCAGTTTCCTGAGTGTACCTGCCGATTCCTATGGTTGGTAGCTATAGCACTAGGCCTCTACCCCAGTTCCAGACCATCACAGCCTCTGATTTGTAACTCTTGCCTCCCCCACATCTATTGTCTGATCTGCCACTCAGTGGAAAGTCATTCAAGTCCATTAAATTCCTAACACTTATGAAATGTCTACCCCATGACAAACCTGACCTAGATGCCACTGGACATAACAAGATGAATAAAACCTCTTTCAAAGCCAAGGCTCTAGAATAGGAGACCAGTACACAGAAAAGCATATTTACCATGACCCCAAATCTAGACACATGTCATAATATGAAAATTTTTGACACTTCAGGATTCAATAATGTATTAAACAGACTTCTTGAGTTGCCAAGCATGGGCAAAACTCTGGCTAATTTAAGTAAAGAAAGGAATTTATTGGTAAAGATTGGTCAGCTCAGAATTGAAGAAAGAACTTTGAAAAGAACAAGAACTTAGGCAGCACCAGGGACCTTTGTGGCAGGCAATAAGTTCAGTCTCTTCAGGAGACAAAAATGAGCTAAATAATATATAACTTTTTACTTTCCTTATGTCATTTTGCATAAGATTCAAGGGACAGGCATTCAGATGTGCACACTTTTTGGCCAGGAGATGATAAGGCATTTCGACAAGCCCGTAGAAAAATACATGAAGTAGTACAGAGATAATTCCTAAAGTAAGAGAGAAGTGCTATTAGCAGAGAAGAGTAGCAGTGAAGGGTCCCCAACAGATGTCAGTTACAAAGAAGCAGCCTTGAAAATGTCTGTTGGATGCTGGCATATTGTATCTAGGCCAACATGTCCCAAGGACAGAATAATTGAAAGCAGAATTGCCCTAAAATATGTGTGTGAATGATTGCATTAGGAGGCAGAGTACAAGTGGCATGAGTGGTTAAGAACAACGTGAGGGGAGAGTTAATGGAGAAAGTGCTGGTATATTAAGGGAGAAAACTAGAGAAAGCTTCAAGGAGGAATTAACATTTAATATGGGGTATGTAAGATTTAAAGGAGAAGAAAAGGAGACTTCAAGCAAGGGGAATAACAATGATGAAAGTGCAAAGATAAAAAGCAAGGGAGGGTTTTAGGAAGGCTAAAACTATAATGTGTTTAAAAAATTAAGGTAGGTATTTTATGAGATCAATATATAGATAATGGCAGAAAGTTAGATCAGGGCACGGTTGTGGAGGAACAAGTTGAGGAATGAATTTCCTTGGTCTAGATAAGAGGTAATGAAGGCTTACTCTCTGTGGCAGTTGTAGGCAACAGAGGGCTTGAAGAGTAGATGGGGAAATGGGAAGAATATTGCAGAGGTTGTAAGTAGGCTGCAGAAATGAACTAGGATGTGATGAGTGACCAGCAAAAGGTCAAAACCAATGCTAAGATTTCAGACCTGGGGGCAGGAGAAAGGCAGGCAAGGCAGGCACAGATATGCTGAGCCAGAAATGATGGTGGGCACCAGGTGGAGAACTCAATTCTAGAGTCATCTGCCTAAAACTTGAACTTGACTATAGTAGTAATGTGGATGAAATGACTGAGAGAAAGGGAAAAGAGAAGAGGGCCAAAGAGAAAATGTCATTGAATGCCTATGTTCATAGGGTGTGATGGTAAATAGTCAATGAAAGAGGCAGAGGAGAGAGCAGGAGAAAAAGCAAGGATGATGACTATTGGCCAGCAACATGGAAGTCAAGGGAAGAGGAGATGGCATGGGAGGCCAGGTCAACAATGTCAAATGGTACTGATGTGAAACAGGGCATTGGATGAGATCTTCAGGAAGTTGTTGGTGACTCTGGGGTAGTGCTGGAGGCAGGAGCTAAATTGCAATGGTCAGGGAGGAATGAACAGAGAGGATGTGTAAGGTTCACACGAGTGGAGATTCAATATTTAACAATTAAAAGAAAGACCCCCCCCCCAGGCCAGTACTTTGAGAATGAAATGGAGAGAATTTTTTGGAATAAAGGAGAACTGGCTTGTCATAGGTTTAGGGCAAAACCTAGAAGAGATGGAAAGACTTAAAATGGAAGAGAGTGAGAATCACTAGTGGGCAAGAGAGGAGATCAAGGCCATTGTTTCAGGGCTCAGCCAGGCCAGGAAGAGTTCTGGAATACAGGAGGGAGAGGGGATGGAGCATCAGAGTGGCTGGAGATGAGAGAGCCTGAGTTCTTTAGCTTTGATCTTCTCAGTAGGTTGAGGGTGAAGCCATCTGTTGAGAGCAAGGCTGGAGGGTCTGAAGTTTAAGAAAAATAGAGAAGATTTCAAACAACTGCTGTGGGTTATCTGTTATGATAACAACTGCCTGAGTGGTGGAAAATAGTGCTAACTTTCTTAACTCCTGGAATCCCCTGATTTTGTGACCAAAATCATTGATTTGCCCACAACCTTGATAACCTATAAGTGAGAGTGGTCATAGGTCTGTCAAACTCTATTCCTTTCTTTACCGGAATAAAGTAAACTGCTCCAATCTAAGTGTGATCAGGCAATGGAATTAGTTAGTTCATTGTTTTATCTGTCAGGCTCTCACTACACAGCCACTTTCTCTTTTGGGGCTTGACAACACCAAGGGTTAGTGTCATCGTGGATCCCTGTGTCCATGTCACTGAGCACACAGTACCTGGTGGACATCAAAGGTTTTCATGACTCAGTCACTCCGTCATTTTATCATACACCAAACCCCTGTAGCTGCCACAATATTTTTGACTCATATACCATTTGATATTGTTTTTACTCTTAGTCATACATTGTTTAATTTGTAAGGAATTCTGTTATTGAAATACAGAAAGAGGAAGGGAAACATAAAAATGATAACCCGGTGAATTTGCCTCAATATGCTCCCATGAGATCCATGGGTAGCATTCAAAGTTCTCATATCACACATCGGGACGTCTCCAGGACTTTAACAATGTTTAAAATGTAAAATACAGCTTTGATTACATACAATTAGACTTTCCAGCTATTAAGAATAAGGCTATCCACAGCTGCAGTGTGTTATTTGTGAAGCGCTTGCAAATCAAAGCCTACAACCTTCTCCCTCATCTTATAATTTGGAAACAGAACCTAAAAAGGATACCAGTTGATTTTTATAAGCTACCAAGAAAAATTTCTAGTTAGTTATGAAAGAAATTGTTGATTCTAGAACTTGTAGTTAGACTCCAATCCATTTTAATATATTTTTGGTCTCAAAGTCAAAGTATGATATAAAGTCATATTAAAATTTATTGGTCCATGAATCATTCTTTTTCATACATTATAGACTTAAGTTAATATAAATCAAATAATATATATCACTTGAGATATAAGTATTATTTATTGATTGCAATTTCATTTATTAAAGTAATTATCAGACTATTGAAATATTGGCATAATGTTTCCTTTCTTACAATGAAATATTTTGGGAACACAAAAAGGTATAGGTGATAATACAATGAACACCCATAGTGTCATCACCAGGCTTAAGAATTTATAAATATATCTACAGTATGTGTATTTTAACTTAAAATCGCTCTTTAATAAATACCATGAAAAAAGCATAAAGTAATTTTTCAAATTCCTAAGGGAGTTTGCAAGATTTTATTATAAAGGAAGTGACAAGTCATTAAACTTTGAGAGATGCTACCCTACAGTGTTCACTGAAGTCATAAAGAGCTTTTTAATTGTAGGTAGAGCAACACCGCAAGTATCTTGCCAGAACAGCTCATTCATTTCACCTTAAGGAAAGACAGAGAGAGTAACCGAGGCTTAAATATTTTTATTCATTCTTAAGGGCAGGACAAACAGCACAAAATATTTCATCCAGCCTTCTCTACACTCCAAGTCAGTTTGTAGAGAGAGCCAGGACCTGGGTGAGAGTTAGTAGGAAGCCATTATTATATTGGGGGTCTTACTGGGTGCCAGACCCCATGTCAGACACGTTATATACCTTAATTTATCTAATTCTTGTAACCATCACTTAAAGTAGGTATTACTGTGGTTGCCCTTTTCCACGTGAGAAATAGCTAAAGAGTTTACAGGATTGCCCAAGGCCAATAGTGTTGGAGCCACCATGCAAACCTGCATGGGTCTGACTCCAAAGCCCATGAGGGGAATCTTTGCTGTTATCGGTGTGGATGAGGACTTCAAGGTTTAGAACAAATAGCAGCCACATGGTGAAGTACCATGAATGAAACCACGATCTGTTCACCTCATCAAGATAAGTAAGGTTCATCTTTTCTACTCTTCTGGGGAAAGAGAGAAACTCAGGCAGGGGCTGCTAAAACTTTCAAAAGTCCCTTGTCTCATTCTTTCCCTAGTAAATCTGAGGGCACTGGACCTCAGCAGCTTCTGATAGAAAAAAAAGACTCAATCGCCAAGGCAACTAGTGGACCAAGAAACAAATATTAAGGACACGGTAGGTCCTGATTGCTAGGTTGCCAGGGCCTCTGCATTAATAGATGACCAAAACCCCAGAATGTGTTTCTGAAATAATTTGTCTACTCATTGATAATCTTCACTGTAAGTCAAGGTCTACTTCCAATTGCATTTCCATTCTTTGTCTTCATTGCACCCCAAACCTTGAACTCTTCCACTCGTGTTTAACATGCACTCAAAGCCTATGCAAAATTCAAGATATATAACTTTGCCACTTAAGGGAGAGGAAAAAGGGAGGACAAAGAGAAAGAAAAGAGTTAGAAGAGGAGGAGAGGAAAAAGGAACAGGAGGAAGACAGAAAGTGAAAGAAGGACATAATCTCTTTGAGTTTAATTTTGCTGATCTGGATAAATGAGGGCATGGGACCCCATATGTTCTTTTTCGTGTTTTTCAGATGTTAGAACCTATGAGAATCTGAGAAAGCTATGAATGCTTTTTAATACATATAGGGTATTTTGTACACAGTCACAAGAAGTTTATGAACTTCAGGTTAGAAACTTTTAGCCTGGATCTCTATGGTTCCTTCAAACTTTCTGGGAGCAACCTCACCATGAATCTAAATTGAGCCTCTTTGACTGCTAACAAATTCTGGTGCTAATTCAACAGGGTGGTGGACAAATAATAATATTGGTTGTTTACTTAGCAATTTGCAGGTGAAAATCCAAATGAATGTCAAATAGTATTAAGGATATAATCAATACTCCAAGTATTTTAATACACCACAGGTAAGCCTCAACTCAAGCTGAACACTCCACAGAGTGGAAGTCTGGCAACATGTTCAGTGGCAGCTGCGGCAATTCCTGGCCTGACTGCTCCTCTTCTCTGCTCTCTCTCCCCACCACTCACCAAACTTTCAAAGAAATTGTGGGAAGGTTCTTTGTTCTAAAGAAAAAGGCTGAATGGTGATATAAAATAGGCAATGAATTTTTCTGGGGTTTTTTTTCCTGTTCTATTCTTTTAGAGTCTGAATGATAATCACAGAGGAAGTTCCCTTGGCAGTGTTGCATTTCCATGGTGATAGGATGATAGGAGAGGTCAAGGTCAACAAACCAGGGTGCTGGGAACCTTCTGCTGCAGGGTGGACGTGAGGGAAGGGCTAGCAGTCAGAGTGTCACTAGGGGACCCACTTTCACAGCCTCATCCTTTGAGTGGACCACAGAGCCTGGCTTGTGCCTTTCTGAATGGACTAATCAGTGGTGTCTTCGATGTAATAATAGCTCCATCACTTCCCCCTATGCAGAAATTTGCTGTGCCCTTCCTCTCAAAGGCCAGGAACTAATGCCTCTCACTAACAACAATCCATGGATTGTTGGGTTATGTATGTGCTCTTTGTATTGGCACCAGAAGCTCAGAGATGCCAAGTTTTAGAAACCAAATGTACTTTAGAAAAGCAATTTGGTCTTTAGGAACAAGGGATCCTAAATAAGTTTTGACCGTGTCAGGGCAGGCAAAAAGATGAATTAACTAAAAGTGGAGTAGGAAGCATACAGTTTAAATATCGGATGACCCAAATAATTCCCCTTAAAATCTAACTCAGTTATTTTGCCTGAACTAAATGTCCTGATTTTACTCTTTTGGATTTTTTTCTTCTTACGGTTTTATGTGTGTTTATAATGTCGTGAACTTGTACAGCTTTGTTCAGACCAGAACTAAAGATGAAGAAATGATGAAATCAAGATAAGCCCTAATCAACCAAAGATATTTAAAGTAATTGATCCAAAATCTGTGATTTCTTTCAGAATAGACAAAGGCAGAAGAGACATGAAGGCTCTTAGGATCCTAGGAATGAAATAGAATAGACTTTTGTGTATTGCAGAGCCGTGGGAAGCCAATTTAGAAATGCAGCAGCTCTTCCCATTTTGAGTAATATTAGTGGCTGCTTAGGATTTCTGCTACCAAGAAGACGGAAGAATTCCTTACACACATTGTCTACCATGGTCATGTGTATGCTAAAGACTCCCAAATCCCCATCCAGAGCTCCAGGTCTATACATCCAATTACCTATCAGACTTTCTATTCAGACACCCGTCAGACACACTAAACTCAGTAAGAACAAAACTGAACTCCTTGTCTTCATCCCTTCATCCATTCCTCCTATCTCAGTAAATAGTTATTAAATACTAGCCCAGCCAAAGCCTGGGGATCATTCTTGCCTTTTCTTTATCCCTCATCCTAAACAATTACAAATTCTAGTCTATATCCTCTTGTTAATATTGCTCAAATCCACTCCCTCCTTTCTGCCTCCCATTCCATCTGCCTTGTTTACACTTCTATCACCTCTCCTGAGGATTATCCCCTCCTCCTGTATGGAGCATCCTGCTATCAACTTGCTCACCCACCAATCCATTCTCCAATCTATGGTCAGGGTAATCTTTCTGAGATTCAGATATGATCATGGTCATTCCTCTACTTAAAAGCAGCCAGTGGTTCTCTCTTGCCCTCAGGATAAATCCCAAATTCAGTTATGAGTATTATAGACTTGGTCCCCTCACCCCAACCTCTCAAGCTTCATCTGTGGGTACTGTACCCTCCTACCTGCTCCACCCCACCACCCCCACCTTCTGCACACACTGTGTGTCTATGAACTCCAGCTGGGACCAACTCCTTGGTTTCTTGAAAGCACAGGCTTTCTCTTGACCCTGCTCTTTGCCTGGAGCTCTGCTGATACTCTGACCCACCCCATCTTCTTCCTGGACACTGATTTTGCTGATCTAGTTCTGCTTATGCTTATGACATCTATAAGTAATCTATAGATTATAGATTATTTATTATTTCTTCAAGAGTATGTTCCCTGCCATCCAAATTGAGCCATTATGGCCCTGTTATACGCTGTACTTCTTCTATCCAGGCATTTTCACACTATAATTATTGTTATGTTGTTTTATACTATTATAATGGCTTATTTATCATTTTGTATATTTATTTTAGATGTAAGCCCCATGAGGGCAGGGGCTGTGTCTTTGTTGTTCACCTGTTACCCGCCATGTCCTGCACAGTGCTCAAAAATGTTGATGAAATGTTCTCGAAGAATGCCTATCAATAATTAAGCATCTTAGGAAACACTAAAATATAGATTATGTAAGCTCTGAAGTCTTCATGCTTGGTTTTTTTACAAACTGTAACCTTCACCAAGAATTAACAAAGTTCTTGGATACTTCACCGTATATTTTTACTGTGGTTAATGTTCTTCTTCCTCTACATTCTTCCTCTTCTTCCTCTACATTACATTCTACAACTGTAAATTACATTCACCTTCCATAGATTCCCACAAGAATTGTATTGGAAGGACATTTTGGCAATACCGCCTTTCTAAGAAAATTCCTGTGGATTAAAATTTGGCTCATGTAGAAACTAAAAAACTAGTCCTTCCAAAAAAACACGGGTGGAGTGCATTTTCCCAACATTCTTGGTATTTTTTTTCCAGACAGGGAATAATTTGCATGGAAGAGAAGGCTGAAGATTATCTCCTTTGGAAATAACATATAGGGAAAGAAGAGTTTGCCAATTGTTCAAATGTTTTCACCATGATGTCTTGGGCCATTTGGTAATCTCTGCAATTTTTAGCAAATGTGAAATATTTTTGTACAATTACAGTGTTTGTAAGTGCCTTTAGCAGTTATCTGGCCCTTTCTGACAATTCCAATCAGGACATCTATCTGCTGCCAGTCACCTTTCTAAAACCCAATGTTGATTATAACACCTCTGCTACAAAAATCTTTTTTGGTTACTCCAATGGCTATAGAAATAAAAGCTAATGTCATCGCCGTGGCTCACAAGATCCTATATTACATGACCTCAACTCTCTTTGAGGGTTCCTCTTTCCCAAGTCTCTCCATGTATCTCACATTCTCGCCATATCGTATAACTTGCCATTCTGCAGACACATTTGCCCTTTCAAGCTTCCGTATTTTTGCCTGTCTCTGCCATGCACCTTGATTTCCTTCTTCCTTAACCACCTTTGCCTAATACAATTTTGCTCCTCCTTCAACACTCAGTATTCCAGCATCTCTAATGCTGGAAAACCTAATGGGGACCCTAAGCTAGTGCAGGACTCTTAAGTATTAGACCAAGGCAGTTGAACATTATCTTAAAGCAATGAGACTGAACGATTCTGAGTAGTTGGATGGTGCACACAAAGCAGTGTTCAGTGAGCAAGTTAAAATTAACTAAGAGTCATAGGGACCAGGAAATGTGTATTAACATATTGTGTAGTCAATTATAAGAAAAAGTCATCACCTCCAGGTTTTCTGGAGATGAATCCCAGATATTACCATTTTTTTCCTCCTGGTCTGATATTTACTACTCTTAATATGGTGTTCTTCTCGTGGCATTGCTGGCCAGCTATAGACTTCTATTGGACACACCAATCCAGACAAACAAATAGAAGTGCCTGTGACATCATCAGGCCCTTCTTGTGTCAGCTTTGATTTCTCAGATTGCCACATTCAAGACATCTGCCAAGATTTCCCAATCGGCCATCTGCAAATCAGCTTCATGCTGAAAATGAAAATCAAAATGAAGGCGTGTTTACTCAATGCCTCAGTGATTTAAAAAATCATGCAATCTTTCTAGTCCATCTATGTAATCTTTACTTACAGTTTTTGTAAATGACAGAATAAGACAGTTGAAATTAAAATCCCTTGGAAAAGTTCAGCTTAAACCTGAAAATCATTTGTGTTTGCAGTCACTGGCATTACACTGTGAGGAATGGAAGCCGGTGATTTCCAATTTGACAACATAATCAAAAATCATTTCATGACAAGGACGTTTAATTGGTACATAGGTATTAAATGGATTCAAAAAGCTCTGATGCTCTGTAAAAGAAAAATAAAAAACTTTTCAATTAAGAGAACTTTTTCAAGAGATTCAAATGGTTTTATAGTTCAAGTAAATATCTCTGAAAAGAAATTCATCCTAAATGGATGTATTTTGCTGATGCTATGTGATTTGTGAATACTTTAGAATTTCCGGTTGCTCCCCTCGGCTTGTTGTCTCTCTTCACAAGTCAGAATTCTCTTTCATAACTCAACAGAGAAGGGAAAAGTTACCTTGTCTTCTCATACAAGAACTAAGCACTTTCTTCTTGTCTCTTGGCTTTAATTACCCCTACCTGGGGAAAAAGTTATTTTCCTTTTGTTAGCTTCATTGGTCTATGAAACACAACTTTAAGGAAATAGTTAAGAAGAGAAAAACAATGCTTAAATTTAGTCTAATAGTTGTACAGTTTCTGACTTCCCCTCCCACCCAAATAATGGGTTGTTTAATTGAATCTAATTGGAGTTTCTATAAACTGGTTTGTGCATGTGAACTCTGCAGGAACGACTTCCTGGGATTGTGATTTTTAAAAATGGTTTACAATTTAAACAGTACTTTACCAACCTTCCCTATCCCCCACGAAGATTAGCAGGTGTGCCTGCATATCTGTTTTTGTTTTTTGTTTTTTTAATTTTTAAAGAAATCATTTGGGTTTTATTTTTATTTTTTAAATATTAGAATTTAAATGTGACTTTTGTTATTGCAAGCCACCCCCAAATCTTGTGGAAAATAATAGTGTTATACATTATCAATAAGTCATATGTGTACATTGAGCTGTTGAATCTCAACAACCTCCAAGGAAGTTTCCAAATGGAGTTTGCAGCTCTCTCTGGGGAGGTTTAGGTGACAGCCTGAGTGGTTGCAGGTGGATGCCACCGGACTTCATGCTTCTTAGTTTGCGGCCCTGCTAGAGCTTGCCAGAGACCTCCCTTGGTTAAAAACCAACTTCCTGTAAGCATTCAAAGGAGATTTCAATAGGTTAACACCCAGTGCTTGAAGGGAGAAGGCGAGAGAGAAGGAGGTCAGAGCCGAAAGAAGGCTTGTCTTTGAGAACTTGGTTTGACAGTTGGCAGGGAGCTCCCTGCTGCAGAGGGTCACAACCCCCAGCTCTGCTTCGTGTTAGGGAGTCATGGCCAAGGTTTGTCAAAACAAAGCCACACACAACACCCTAGTGCCAAACGGGCAGGAGCTCTGGCCTGTTGCAAATGAAATCATTAGGAATTCCTTTGGAGTAAGAGTTACAGCCCTTGAGCTCTCTGTTGCTAAGCAAATGCAGATGTCTAATTGTGCGTGTTGTTATCTACTAAGGGCACTGCTTGGAGCATGTCACTTCCCTTTTCAAAATCCTTTAAGGTTGTCACCCTCCTTAAACAAAGTCCAAAATCTTCAACCTCCCTTTCAAAGATTTCCCCAATCTTTCTCTATGTACTTTTCCAATTTCAAGTCACAATATTCCAAATGTGCCAGACATCTTTTGCTCAAGCAGCAACCTCTGCATTTTCCAACCCCAGATAACCTCAGTTGAAAATCTCCTTTTTCCTCTCAGTCCAGCTTAATGCCAGGCTTCCCCTCTTACAAGTAGTCTTCTCCTCTCATTCTGTTCCAACTCTTTAATAGCATTTCTAAAATCATCATTCCCAGGGAAAATCAAAAGTCCAGTCATTTATATCAAACACATCTGGGTTCTTCTCCCAGCTTTGCAGCTTACAAAGCATGATGGTAAGCAGTATACTAATCTTCCCTACACCTCCATTTTCCCCTCTGCTAAATGAAAATCATTCTAAAATAGGGTAGATGTGAGGATTAAATCAGAAAATGTCAGGAGGAGAGCGTGTAGAATCGTGTCTGGCGCACATACAAATTTGCTGTTATTATTTGTTTCTCTCAATCTGCTGTGCTATTAGGCCCACATCTTATTTCACAAGTATTCTCAAAAGCACTATAATGTCATTCCCACCTAGTAGGTGCTGAATAACTTTTTCTTGAATTAAGATGTTTGTTGATCAGGTTCACTGTAGGAAGCCAGAAAAATCATACCAAGCAATGCAAATAAGTTAGGTCTCTGTGCAGAGGTCCCTCTTACAGTTGGTTTGGTTTAAGCCCACTATCTCCAGCTTCCAGGCAGAGTTCCTGAGGAATCAGACCCTGCTGCTGTTCCCTTTGCCAGGAGAGTAGGCAAACACCAGCTTGCTTAAGGGAGTTATCAATCCCTTCCCTCCCTGTCACAACTAAGAAAAAATGCTGGGGTTAACAAATCCAAAATTACTCCCCAAAGACACCATACTGTTTTTTTCCCTCTAAAACTGAGTAGGACGAACAGAAGCTGAATGGGAGCCGCCCGAAAGACTCTGACTTTTTTTTCTTTTTTTTTTCTTTTCCCTCTTCCCCCAAACCTTTCAAATGCCGGACCTGCACCTAACCCCAGTGAGACTGGCCTCTATCAAAAAATCCCAAAACAACAAATGCTGGTGAGGATGTGGAGAGACAGGAACACTCTTACACTGTTGGTGGGACTGCAAATTGGTGCAACCTTTGTGGAAAAGAATTTGGAGATTCCTCAAAGAGCTAAAACTAGAATTACCATTCTATCCAGCAATAGCATTATTAGGCGTCTATCCAAAAGAGCATAAGACATTCTGTTATAAAGACATCTGCACCCGAATGTTTATGGCAGCACAATTCACTATTGCTAGGTCGTGGAAACAACCCAAGTGCCTGTCAATTCATGAATGGATTGTTAAAATTTGGTATATGTTTACAATGAAATATTACTAAATTTTAAGAAACGACAGTGAGCTAGCACCACTTATATTATCCTGGATTAAGCTTGAGCCCATTATTCAAAGTGACGTGACACAAGACCCCAAGAATGGGCCCCACATATACTCGCCATCAAATTGGTACTGACTGTTTAACACTGTGGTCCTCAAATGGTGGTGAAGTTCACTAGGGATTCGGGGGGTGGAGGGTAGACCCACATCTGAGGGATGGGGTGAGCACTGTGGAGGGGAGGGGAATGCTTGAAACATAGTTGGGGAAGGGAATTAGGGGTCTCAAAAAAGGGAAGGAAATCCCCTAAAATTGTGTTATGTGAATAGCTGTACAACTTGGTCAATTTACTAATAGTCATTGAATTGTACACTTAAAATGGAGTAAAGAGATGATATGTAAGTAAATAAATAAATAAATAAATAAAATTTGGGTAGATAATTAATTGATGGGTCAGTTGATTAAAGAATTAATTAGAAATAAAGAATATTTCAGGCATGTGCCAGTCATGGAGATGAGAGATGAACATATTCATGGAGAGGTAAGTAGTTTGGTTAAACTGCAGCTGTGCTTGTGGAGGAGGAACATAAATGGGACTAGAGAAGTAGGTAAGGAAGAAAGGAACGTGGAGAAAGAGTGACTAGACACAGAAGAACCAGCTAGTGCTGCTGCTGCAAAAGTCCAGCGAAAAAGAAAAGGAGGGAAGGTGGAGACAGATTTGAGAGATAGCAAGGACCATACAGGTGTCAGAGGTAGGGATAGAGATCGTAATTCCTTCATTTCTTGCTTGGGCAACCCCAAAGAAGAAGATTGCAGTGACTGATCTCCGGACCGAAAGTAGGGCAGGTAGTGAAAGTGGGAAGGATGACAAACCCAGTTTGATTTAAATTAAATGTATGATGGAGTATTCACAAGAGATATTTGGGAGGTTGAGCCACTCATTCCCATTCTCCAGTTAGGAGAGAGGTCTAAATGCAGATATCTGGGTTATCAGAAGGTGTAAGTGATGGTTGATGCCCTTGGTATAAATGAGATGGCCCAGGGACTGTGTACAATGTGGAGAGAAAACTGCTAAACTCCAAGTCCTGGGCAACTAAGTATCTAAGGGGCTTCTGAAGGAAGAGAAGTCTGCAAACCAGACTTCAAAGCTTCCGTAAGATGGGAGGAACTGAATATTTGTGTATGCTGAGTACCAAAGGCCAGCTGAGCAGATGTTGAAAACATAGCAAGGTCAGAATAATTAATGGATAAAAAGTTCTACTATCTTGAAGACTTTAATTATAAAATATAAACTGTATTCCCAAAGCATACATTTTTCTACGAAATCAGCTAAAAAGGCATTTTCTTAATTATTAATCACTTTTCCTTAGGCGTTTTTCTCTTATTCGGGGTCTCCTTTCAGCTACTCCCTGATGCTATCATTTCTCTCTGAAATCTTCCAGAAAAGCTGAAGTAGAGGAGGAGACTGGGTCCAGATATGGGGCCTTGAGATAAAGTTTAAATTTTATTCCTTGTCAAACAGGAAGCTCTGAACCATGAATACTCAGCAGCCCTGGACTGCAATGTCTAGGTTTTACCAGTAGGTGTTGATGTCTAATAAGACACCCTTACTTAAGACCTCAGTTATGCAGAAACCCAGGGACACAGGTCATTCTGGATGGCTGACAGCTACCACGCAAAGCTACCGACCTGCTCCCTGCACCCCTTTATACAATTTTTTATGTATTTTCTCCTAAAACCTGTCTGCAATGTTGCTATCTTTAGATCTGTTTCTTATTATGCTATATTGAGAAAATAGACACCATGAAAGGCGTTTCTGCATTTTAACACCAAGTTTACCCGCCTCTTCGTCTCTATGTCTGTTCTCTACCTTCCCTCCTTATGCCCTGGATCATGTACCCCAGGTGGTATCAAAATCTACCCCTCCTTTGGAGGTCCGGACCCCATCGTCCCTCACCTTCACAAAGACTCTGCTCAACTACTGTGGGGAATTATCTTGTCCCCCATCTCTTCTGCATTTCTCATTCTCCGTCACTGCCAGAACTTTCCTGTAAAGTACAGGTATGCTGTACCTCTCTCCCTTAACAACTGACGGGTAAGTATCTTGACGACCCAGGGCTGTGCTCCCCTTTGCAGCATAACCTCAAGTAAGGGCCAACTGTTCCTGCTTCTTTACTTTCCCACCTCCCAACTCTACTACTGCTTCCAATCGAATTCCTGTTCCCTCCACAAACTGACGAAGTCAAGACCACCAGTGAGCCTCAGATGGGAAGACCCAGGGGTCACTCTCCCACAGTCGTTAGATTCGAATTTCCACAAACATCTGATTCAGTTGGCTGCTCCGTGCTTCTTGGAACACTTTCTTCTGTTGGTTTCTATGACAACACTCTCAGGAGTTCCCACTTACCTTAGGGAGAGCCCAGTCTCAGCTTCCCTTTGTTCATTTCTCCTCCTCCTCCGCCTATGATCTCCACGTTGATATCTAATATAAATCTCACACAATTGCAAAACAGAGTTTGCCATTTACATCCCACCTCCTCGCTGGGTCTTCCCTGGTTCAGTAAATGGCACCACCATCTGCCCACACAGTCACTCAACCGAAAAGCCTGGGAATCTTCCCTACCGCCTCCTTCTTTCTGTCCACTCCCAACATGCAATGCATCAGCAAATCCTGTCAGCACTACTTCTGAAATCTATCTGGACTTCACCCACTCCTCCCCATCTCTGCTGCTTCCCCTATCGTCCCACGGCCATCCTCACACACCTGGGCATCCCTGGCCACCTGACAAGGCTTTGCTTCTGCATTTACTTCCCTGGAGTCCAGGGGAATCTTTCAACCTCTTTCCAGTTATGTCAGTCTCCTGAATACAACTTTCCAGTGGCTTCCCACATCACACGGAATGAAATCCAAACTCCATGTCAGGGTCCCAGATCCAAGCCCAGCCTCCTCTCCTGCTTCAGCCTTTCCAAATCCCCTCCACTCACCATGCTTCCCTTTCACCACAGGAGCCCCTCTGTTCTTGCAATCGCAAAGCCCATCCGACCTCAGGGCCTGTGCTCTCAGCACCTCTGCCTGGAGCACCTTCCCCCAGTCTTCGCAGGGCTGGCTGCTTCTCTCATAGTTAACAGCCTTCCTCACCACCTTCCCCAAGGTAGAATCGCCCGCCCGAAGCTGCGAGTCAGGTCTCTAACACACTCTTCCCTTTTCTTCATAACACTTTTTGCTATCTGAAATCAGTATTTCTTCAAATTTATTTTTCACATCATTATATGTCTCCCTCTAGTACCTAGTGTAATGAAATGTTCAATAAATAATACATCCATGATAAACTGGGGATACATGCTTCCTGGCTATGATGTCGGGATTCCTGATAAATTGAAATAACATTTATGGAAATAACAATTTTCTCCCTTAAATGTTGAAAGCTTGTAACCTGAAACTCTCTTCACCAGCTAAGGTGTGTGCAAACATCAGATTCAAAAGTTATAAAGTTGAACATGGAACCTGAAGAAATTTGTTTTGACATGGAATCTATACAAGGATGTGTAATGACATTTACATGTGACCTCTCCCAGTGAAATTAAATAATTCTTAGAAATTTTAAGCATTGTTGACTATTTTTTTGTAGTGAGACGTTCATAAAGAACATTAAAAATACAGTCAAATTTCATTTTTAAACTAGTGAAACAAACTAATAGCAATCACCCAAGTATAACATTCCAGTGGGAGGCAGGAACAAAGAAAAGTTTTAATACTTACAATTGCCCACAAATAAGCAACTAAGTGGCAATTAGTTGCTACCTAGGAGTATTTAATATTATGATTCCAGTATGCCTCCAGGCCCACAAACTGAGAAACAAAGGAGATGTAGCCTCCAGCAGAAGAGTTGAGAACAGTTTCTCATTGTCTTAGCAAAGTGGTCATGATGTTAGACAAATATCCTCACCACATGAAGGCTTCCTAAGCTCTGGAGCTCCCCAGGGTTTGTTTGCAAGTCCCTCCCTGCTTATGTTCCCATGGTGATTAGAGCTCTTAGGTTAGAATAGGAGAATCTGGCTGCTTCGGTGGCTCAGGTCTGTAATCCTAAAACTCTGGGAGGCCAAGGCAGGAGAATTGCTTGAGGCCAGGAATTCGAGACCCCATCTCTACAAAAAAAGAAAAATTAGCTGGGTGTCCTGGCGTGTGCAGCTACTGGGGAGGCTGAGGCAGGAGGATCACTTGAGACCAGGAGTTTGAGATTGCAGTGAGCTATAATGATGCCACTGCACTCTAACCTGGGCAACAGAGTGTGACCCTGTCAGGAAGGAAGGAAGGAAGGAAGGAAGGAGGGAAGGAAGGAAGGAAAGAAGGGAGGGAGGGAGGGAGAGAGGAGGGACTAAGCACTTGTCTTAGGGGAGCCAGTTGGAGATGCCAGGTGGGGAGCTGAGGAGGCTCACGGGGATGCCGTGAGCTTTACAGGGGAAAGGCACTGGTCATAACCACTCAGCCCTCCAGCAAGAAAGGAAAAGGAGCGTGGGGACCCAATCTGGGGCTAACAAGCAGTATAAACTAGACTTGAAGGAAAAAGCACTGTGTGGTTTCCCCACACTGCTGCACCGGTGTTAACAGCCATGCAGAGCAGGGATGTGGAAGCATCTTCAGGGAGCCTGGGGCTGGTGAGAGCCCAGCGACTAGACAGGTGGCTCCAGGGCTCCACTGCTGTTGCCCCCCACGTTGTGGCCCTGGACCTCAGCGGGTTACATGACCTCTGGCAACTCAGCCAGAAGTTTCTCTTCTATAAATACACGTCTCTGGTCACTATTTTCTCACAGGGTTGCTGGAAAAATTATGAATAAGCCCATAGTAAGAGCTTAATAGAATACAGCTGTTGTTAACAAATTAACTAAAATTGCCGCTTGTGTGTCTGCTTCTGTAATTCTTCTACCTCCACCGTTGCTGTTTAGCCATCATTTCTTGATGGATCTGCTTTTAGCGCTTCTTTTCTTCCCATCAAATTCAATACTGCTCATCTCCATAGGACCTGGCTCTTCTCAACATTGAAAATAAGTTTATTGTTTGCCATTATATCTATCTTCCCCATTGCGCTGCAAGCTCCAAGAAGACAAATGTCACCTGTCCCGTTCACCCTCTATCTTCACAGCCTAGTTTTGAGGTCAAGCAGACTTGTTTGGCTCCTGGCTCTGTCCATATTTGATCAGTATTGAGTGCATGGCTGGAATCTGACAGTCATGTCCATTATCATAGTCATAAACGAATACATGAGTGAAAGCCAGCCGCTCCTTTATGAGGAACGTACGTAAGCACTGGTGTATGAACTTTTAAATAACTTCTCTCAGAGGCTTCTTTCCTTACTTCTGAATGATGCAGTGGAGAAATACTGAGTGGGAGGTCGTTTAACACCAACTCAACGACTCTCTGCCAGATGACCACTCTGGGCCTCAATTCCTTCAGCTGTAAAATAGAAATCACGACAGCAAACCCACAGGGAGGTTGCAAAGACTGAGTGTTACACAGAAACCATTTTCAAATGTACTTTTAAGCAAGAGTAACCATTTTTAAAACAAATGCAACAGGTAATCCCAAAATATAAAATGGATCCAGTGGAACTCCAGGTGGGCAGGCATCTGCTTGGTCCTCAGAGCGTCCCCAGGAAGCTTCACTGGAGGTTAGAGCTCAGGAGACCACAGTGCCAAAACCACCGATGCTTAGGCTGTCACACAGCACACAGAGAAAGTGATAGACTCGCGATAAACATGCATTCTCTCTTTTCTTTCTTGTCTTCATGGAACTTAGCTAAGGTTGCCTAATAAATGATTCTAGATCCAAGGGCAGGGGAAGAAATGGGTGTACGACTTTATTCTGATGTGAAATTTAAGTTCTCAGCTTCTAGCTATCCAAAATAAACTAGCATCTGTGTGGGCAGTTCTCTAAGTTCTAAATGGCTGATACTGTGTGAAAACAGAGATTCAAGTCATTAAACACAAACAGCAGGCGTGAAAGAAAAGAACTCCTGCCCAGTACCGTTTCACGGTGTCTACCCAAAATTATGTAGGTAAAGCTGAGGCCCACCTAGGGATAAAGCAAGGCTCATTCATGTGACGATGCCAAAAGCATGTGATTGGCACAGGGCCATTTCCCAACAAAAAAGCACCCAATAAAAAATATTATTTTATTTTTCCAGGTTTATTGAGGTATGATTGACAAATAAAAATTGTATAATTTAAGGTGTACAACATGATGTTTTGATATACATATATATTGTGAAACGATTACGACCTTGAAGCCAGTGAGTGAACATATTCAACACCTCACATAGTTACCATTTTGTGTGTGTGGTGACAATATGTAAGATCAATCTCTTAGTACATTTCAAGCACACAATACATTCTTATTAACCATCGTAGTCACCATGCTGTATATTAGATCTCCAGAACTCATCCAAAAATATTATAAATATACATTTTAAATTATTATAATGGGTACAAATTCCCTAGGAAACATACAGGTGATAGTCCATTTTTTGTCTATTTGCTTTTAATCTCTCCTGCCCTGTAAGCGGCGGGGCAGAAGGAACTGGTTCATTACACAGTTCGGCAACTCAATCCTGCTTTCTGATTGGCAAGTTTTGGCTTCTCTCCTCCCCAGACGGAGACCGAACTCAGTCTTGCCTGAGGTTGGTGCCTCTGGTTAAGCTTAGGGGCTTCTGCCTGCCGCCCTTAGCCAGCTTTGCTCCAGCCCCTGGGCTGCTCCTGCTCCTCTGGAGGGGCCTCATTCACCCCATCTCCGCCCACCTCCAGATAAAACCGCTCAGTTCCACATACACCAGATAGTAACCTTTGCATTTCTTCCTCGTTCCATGTAGCAGATGGCCCTTGGCTCACCCTTGATGGAGCCTCTCACCCTGCCAGAGGGCTTTGCTGTATCTATTTTTACATAGGAATGCTCAGGCGTGGAGTCAACTTGGTAGGTGACCAGTGCAGCCCAGCAAGAGTGTCAGGGTGCCTTGTTTTTCTTTCTCAACTTTGAACCCCCTCTATAGAATTGCCCCACTAGCACATGAGCAGCTCAACATTTGATGACATTTCCTAGGAATGCAGTAAAATGTCCAGCTAAAATTTCCTCTTATGAGGACAAAAAATTCAGCATGGACAAAAGTTCAAAAATTTACCTGGAACTATGTTGTTGTCTTTTGTCCAATCTCCATGGGAAGCCATCCAAGACTTATAACCATACATTTACATAATCCTTTGAGTTTCCAAGTCTAAGGAAAAAAAAGTGCCACAAAGCCAGGTTTAGGTGAAGCCTAACAATGCTGATCATCCACAAGTATAACTTTAAGCGGGAAGAATAACAAATGGTCATAAATTATTTCCTAAAGTTATTCTGGACAAGGCACAATAAAATATTGTTACTTTGGTCTCTGCAATTCCTTTTATGCCAGCCAAGCGCAAACCTGAACAAACGAGCAGGAGCAGGAGCAACTAGTCTCTGCCTGGGGTTTGGAATTTAAAAGCAAAAAGAGAAATGCACGCTCCTTTTGGATGCCAGGACCTATGGCATGTGACATAATAATGGATAAAGGCTACTACTCTAAACAGTTTAAGTGCAGGGCCTGTTGGGCCAGGGTGGCAGAGCACTTGCCACTCACCAACCACGAAACCAGGGAGAGCCACATTGCAGATAAATTAGAATGAAGCAAATGCACAGGGTTTGGGTGCCCAGACCTATTGTCTTCATGGGCAACCTTGTCAGAGAATATTCCCACTCTCCTAGATTGTTTACTTTTTTTTTCTATTTCATAATCAAGTAGAAATCTGCCCCATCATTGAACTCTAAGCAGATACAGTCATTCAACAATATTTATTAAAAAAAAAAAAAACACCTTTCAGGCACTAGACAAACTTAACAACAAAAACTCAACCTTCATAAAACTTACATTCTAGTGCGGATTCATTAAGAATAAACAAGACAGTGTAGAAAGTAAATTACATAGCTTGTTATGGATATCAAAAAAGACTGTGCAGGATAAAGGAAATTATAAGTGTTGGGGGAGGGTGTTACATTTAAAATGGGTAGTCAGACTAAATTATTCTCAAATGAGGAAAAATTTTAAGGAAGTAAGGGGAAAACCATGTGGCTATGTAGAGAAACAAATTCCTAGCAAATTAAAAACAGCCAATGCAAAGGCCCTGAGGCAGAAATGTGTATGACATGTTCACGAAACAGCAAGGAAGCCAGTGTGGTGAGGGCAGAATGAGGGAGGGGGAGAGGGATGGGAGTTGAGATCAGAGAGGAAAGGCGGCAAAGATTGTCTTTAAAGGAACAACATAGGTATGCATGTGTCACAGGCACCATGTGTTTTTGTAGCATTTATAAGGCCTTTCTGACTATGTGTGCTCTCGATGGAAGTCAGTTCACCATGTCTAACCATGGAAATGAAAGCCCCCAGGTCTCTCTCTTCCTACACTATCCCAGCTAGAGGACAGGATCTTTACTTGACCCAGTCCCAAGACAGTAAAGCAGTGAGTAAGCAGTGCCAAGATGAATAGCAGATTGGATTTTTTTCATGGCAAGGATGGTGACAATGGCATCTTGCATTCCAGTGGGGACAAAAAAAGGCCTTACTAGGCTGTTTCTAGGAAAATACTGATTACGCTTCCTGGCTTCCAACACCTTATTCCGGTGTTGCCTTGGCAACCATCATCGTAGTAATTTATTCAGGCAAAAAATCCTAAAACTACTGGGTAAAGATTGATGAAGAATATGATAGTTACAGTGTCTCAAAATTCCTCCCAGCAAGTTATTTACTAATCACAAAAGGCAAAATGGTAACTTTACAGCAGAGAAAGCTGGCAAAACCCACAATAGGCAGGTAATCAAGTCAGCATCTTTGACAAAGGGAACTGCCCTGTCCCCCTCAGCAGACTGTGAAACACTGAGAATAAGGTCCAAGTCTTAGTCATCTTTGTTTCCCAGATTCTTTAACACCACATGTAGTAGCAAAGGCTGAAGAAGCCTGACACCTATTGGGTGCCACATACCTTTCCATAGTTCTCCACCACGGAGTATTTTTTCCATCTTACATAGGAAGAAGCCAATGGTGAGAGAGAGGAAGAAACTTGTCCGAGGTTATAAAACTGGTAATTTACAGCATCCAAATGTGAGCCCAGAGTTGCCTGACTCTGAAGCACAAGTTCTTTCCACTTTCTCACACAGCTTTTAGTTTGAAATCTAATCATGGGACCGTGGAATTGATCAATCATGGAACGGAGATTTATCACAAAAATAGAGAAAAGAAAATTTTGCATAAGCAAGAGTCACAAGAGCAAACACTAATTCTTGCTCCCGTAATGCACAAAATGAGTAAATCGAGTAAGGTGTCAGAAAATAGTGCATAGTCAGGGCTGGGCTGACTCAAAGAATGAATGATTCATCTAAACATGGAGGCTGCCTGCAGGTCCAATCCATCGTTGGCATTAGCAGTTGAGAAACCACTGTTGCCAGATCTTCTGATGTTTCATTAGAAGAAGGAGATCTGAATGTGGGCAAAGCTTTCTAATTTTTAAACATTGGCAGCTAATTTTTAAAGTAAAACACTTAGCTGGCCAAACTAAATACATCTATATGCCATATTTGGCCTGAAGTCACCAGTTTATAACCTCTGGCACAGCCTAATGTTCTTATTATTCTTCACATTGTCAGTGGGGGTCCTGTCTTTTGATTTAATTTTGGTGTGATTCACCATATGTGCCCACCCCAGGATTGCTGCCATAGTTAGAAACCCAGCAGACTGAGTTGAACTGTAGCTGAAGGTGAAGTGCAAGAGGCTGATACTATTGTTGGAGTTTTAAAACTGATTATCTGGGAATGGGAGGGGGGAATGGAGTAGGACTTAAACTCCTAAGTCAAAAACTTCTAATCCTACTGATTGCCACTGCCTACCTCTAGTCATGTGGTTTCAGTTTAGCCACCCCCCATGTGGGCCCTTGAAGTGACAATACTGCTGAGAAATAACAACATGTGCCTTAGAAATATGCATTCCAAGTATTTGTAATGCTCTGATCTTACTTTAAATTGGCAAATAAAGTGAAAAGGTGTTCAGTTGTCTAAAGGTAATTGCACTCAGAAGAAAGGATGTGGGCTGGGCACTGTGGCTCATGCCTGTAATCCTAGTACTTTGGGAGGCTGAGGCAGGAGCATTGCTTGAGCTCAGGAGTCGGAGGCTGCAGTAAGCTATGATGACACCACTGCATTCTAGCCCAGGCAACAGAGCAAGACCCTGTCTCAAAAAAATAAAAATAAAAATAAAAAGGAGGAGGAGGAGAAAAAAGAAATGGAGCTTTCCATCCATTTATTAAGAAAATACAGAGCAAGACCTCTTTAATCAGACTACCTGGGTTCAAATCCAGATGTTATCACAAATCACCATATGACCCTGGGCAAGTTATTGAATTTCTATATCATTTCCTTCTTCTCTAATGTGTAGATGATAATAATCTACCTGTTTTTCTCTGGCCTCTCTAGAGAAACATAACCAATAGGCTATAGAGAGAGAGATATAAGAAGAAATTTGCTAGGAGAATTGGCTTCCCAGGTTACGGAGGCTGAGAAGTCCCACAATAGGCTGTCTGCAAGCTGGAGAACCAAGGAAGCTGAAGTGTGGCTCAGCTCAAGTTCGAAGGCCTCAAAATCAACGAAGCCTTTGGTGTAATTCTCAGTCTGAGGCCAAAGGCCAGAGATCCAGGAGAGATGCTGCTGTAGGGTGTGGAATCCAAAGTCAAGGAACCCTACATATTATATCTAAGCACAGGAGAAGAAGCACTTCCCAGCTCTGGAAAGAAGAACAAGAATTTGTGCTTTCTCCACCTTTTTCCTTTTTGTTCCATCCAGGCCCCCAGCTGAGTGGATGGTGCCTGCCCACCCTGAAGGCAGATCTTTCCCAGGGAGAACACTGACTCAAAGGCCAATCTTCTCCAGAAACACCCTCACAGATAGATTTGGGGCAGCTCAATCATTCTAATTAAATGCCAAACCCCCTGGGTTTCTCTTTTATCAGAAGAGGAATGGGTTCAGTGTCTACTGAGGCATTGAGAATCATTATTAATAATATTTTACCAGATATCTGGGTATCCCTTAATCCAGTCAAGTTGACAACCAAAATCAACCTTCACACTACCCTAGAGTGTTGTTGTGAGTTTTAGGTGAAGATTTGATGGCACAAGAGAATTATGTTCTATGTATTACCTATTATTTATTACTTTTATGAAAAAGTAATTTATTAAGAACAATTTAAGAAAATAACTAAAATTATGGCCGTGAAATTAACATAAAAGTCTTAATTTGATAGGGCAGGAAACAGCTTTCTACACATTCATTTTAAATGAAATAATTTGTTAAGAATCTGTTCAGCAGTTATTGAATGATGATAGCCACCAAAGTCATTAGGATTCTGCATAATTTTAAAGCAGATACTTTCTTCATAGCTATTCAGAATGAAATAATAAAAAATAGAAGATGATGGAAACGGTTATAGATACTTAAATAGAATATTTTTTCCAGCATAAAAAGTTGATATAATCATAACTCTGTACAAGAATGACATAAAAAATCAATTCAGGAAAAGGATGATAAAAACTTTTTTTAAAGCATTTTGTCATATACCTTCTAGGACTGCTAGATTGCCTTTCTATTCTCAATACCATGAGTCAAAGGCCTCAAAGCCAGTATAAAAAATGTGAAACAATCCATCTCAGAAGCAGCACCTGATAGGAGAAAACAGGGTTTCCAAATCAATTTGTCATGATCCAATATGGATTAAGCAGTTTATTTGTTTTGACATTTCTCATTTGCTAAGTGCCAGCATGCCAAAGTAATCTTTCTGTGATGCAGACACAGACCAGAACATTTATTATTATTTGTTTAGGGGATTTATAGCACCATTTCCTTCAGAGAAGTCATTTGAAAGCAGAAATATTTGGAAATTGGAACTGCATGTGGTTTCACCTGATAATAGTTTAATCTCATCATCTCACCCCTGCAATGGAAAGCCATGCTCTACAACCTCGGACAAGGTAGGAAAGACCTTCCAGGTTTATGCAGAGAACTACAACCACCCAGTGTTAGACTTGAACATCTCTCCCTCATATAAAAGTAACAGACAGTAATATGTATGCCAGAATCTTTTCAGTCTACTATATTTTAATGCCTTCCCATGTGTGTTACTATACAATTAGGGTGGAATGCAGACGTAGAGGCTATTAAATAGAGACTATTTAAAACTGCAAGAGATAAAATGAGGTCTTAGAATGATCTCTCGATTTGGAGTCAGACCAACTTTAAGTTTTAATCCTAGTACTTTATTAACAATTTCATATTAAGCAAGTTGCATAACCTCTCTGAGCTTCAGCTTCCTCATCCATTAGACAGTGTTATAATTCTTCCCATTGGTTATAGAGAAGCTTGAATCAGATACTAGAAGTGAACCGACCAGCACAGTGCTTGGCCCACAGGATCCCAATTAACGCTCGCCCTTTCCTCCAGCACTCCATAGTCCCCTGGGCTCTCACTCTGTGAGCTTTACAAGGCGGGGCACGGAGGGGCAGGGTGGATACAAAAAGAGACGGACGGACGCCCTTCTCCGGCACAGACGCACATTACTTGACGTGCTTCCCACAGGCTTCCTTCTGCAAAGCGTCGCCTTCAGCCCACGTTACGGCAGGATTGCAAGTAAACAGGACTACCTCCAGTTCTGTGTACTAAAGCTTGGCAGAAAATACAATACATAAAAGAAGATGAGAAAGAGAAGAGAGAGGACTCAGAGCACAATGACCAGGTCAGCAAAGAGATTTTCCCTTGACACACTGACGATCGATCTCCTAACTGGAGAGGTAGGCACATCGTCAGAAAGCAGACATTTCCAGCATCCCAAACCCTGCTATCCTGGGATGGCCCCTCTTGGTGTAAGCATCACCTTACACAAGCCACTGCCATTTTTACTTGTGTACATTTACATTCCTTTTTGAAATTTGAACATGATGTGTATGAATTATGTTTTGAGTCTATTATCTCAGGTGCGTGTTAGAATTACTATTTATAGGGTGACACTGAAAAGAATGAACTGACAACATCCAGCTAAAACCTGTATGTCCAGGTTCCAAAAAGCAAACCAAGTGAATAAAGTCAAAGCTGACCTCTGCTTGGTAACCAAAATGTGAAGTATAACCTAAGACTTTCCCAAATTCAAAACCAATGCCTCTACCTAACAAAATCTGAGTAACCATTTTTGTGAGGACCTGTGTGCCCAGCACAGAGCAGAGCATTTTTCATGCACAACCTCAATTAGTTCTCATGGCAACACTAGGAGGCAATTGTTGTCACTAAGCCCGGTCTTATGATTTAGAAGCCAACTTTTGGAGGTTATTGGCCCATACCGTCACTAAAAAACATGAGCCTGGAAGCCAAAGTTTTTCTAGTTATGAAACCTATACTCATAATTTAAAATAAACTCTCATCCTATCAACCTGTATCCTGCAGAATAGACAAATATTGGGTCTTACCTATGCAACAGAAGCCTCATGCTTGGAAGATTGGATTTGGAATGTAAGAGCTGAATAAGAGTTCTGAAATAAATATCTAAAAAAATTCAAAGGGAAGTTACTGGCCAAAAATTCCTGTATAGCAAGTTGCTATTCATAGCTGAAAATGAGAAATAAGATTAGGAATTTGAGAGTTGGCTACAAAATGGGGGATAATATAAAGGGTTTCAGACAAAGGATCGCATTCATGAAACAAAACAGGACACCTAAAAAGAGTGATGCAGGTAGGGGGAAAAAACAGAAGGCAAATTCTAAAGTCAGGATAAGATGTGAGCTGGGCCATATCTGCAGTGCAGCCTCTGCTGAAAGCACGGCATGAGGTGGTTGATAGTTGAATTTAACAATCACTAGTATTCTTTGGTTCCTACAGGTTATGTAATTCAATTAGCCAGGAGAAATCGTGCCTGTCAGTGCAAGGTGAGTCAGTGCCTTACTGCCATTCCTGCCCAGGAATCCAAAGCACACCAAAAAAGATACTTCATGTTCTCTGATTCTGTGCATGATGAAGTCCTGGTTTAACACTCTTAGCTGCAAAAAGGGATCGGAAAAGTGTGTTTCTTGTGTTTTTTCTTCTACGGTAGGAAGCTGGCTCTCCTCCACAAATACTCACAACATGGGCAATTCCCAAAGCGTAGTCAGGGAAATCAAATGCTGGATAGTTAAATACTGGATAATAAAGGCCTGCTGCTGAATTATTTCAATTTCTGCCATTTACTGTGACCTCAAAACACTACACAGACAGTCCCATAAACTCCTTCTTGCACCACATCCTAAAACTTCAGAAGGTTGCCAGATTTCAGACTACAGGCTTAAATGGAAAGCATAAATGGCTTCCGAGGCTATCTTGCCCCTAAGGTTGTCTACATTGGATCTGATGAAATACCCAATTCCCAGACCTACCAGATTCCTTCCCAGAGTGGCTGGAAATGTCTCAAACCATAAGGCTGTTTTGGAATTAAACATTCCTAAGGAAATTGCAGTACTGAATGTATTTCAAGGTCACACCACCTTTCAAAACTGTGCCCCTGAATCATCCCCTTGGGCCACGCCGCTAACCTGAGTCTCCTATCCAGGACACTTGGCCCCACAGGACAACTGGAATCTTCTTGGCGTTCCCAGTCCTGAGGAGGCTCATGGATTCAGGTACGTCGTTTGCACCTACCTGGCCTCATTCCAGAGCATCTTTGAAATGTAGGCAGAGCCAAGTTTTAGTACCACGAGAGGTTTAAAAAACTGTGCTATGATTTAAAAAGTAAGTCTTGATTGAGACCACCTGGTTTTAAACTCTGGCTCTACCACTTGCTAGAGAGGTGTGAGCTTAGACAAACTATTTCACTTCCTTGAGCCTTAATTATCTTATCTGTAAACTAGGGATGTTAACAGTCTCTGCCTTATAAATTTTTTGAGAGGATTAATAGTAATACATAATGATATGTGTAAAAGTACCTAGAATGATTTTTGACATATTGAATTCTTTGGCAATTCCATTAGTGGCATTTTATGATAAAAATTAAGGCTTAGAAATATTAAATAACATGGCTAAGATTATACAGCTATTATGTCAAAGATCAATTTTTCTAAATTCATTACAAGGAGCTGGCTGAGGACTCTGATGAGTTATTTAAAAAAATGAAAGCAAAGAGCAGAGGATATAATGGACAAGGAATCAGGAGACCTAATCTCCAGTTGTTACATCTATAAAATGTGTGCGTTGTGCTTGATTTCCAGGTTAAAATGGCATTTGTGCAGCAATTCCTGGTCTTCCCCAAATTTCCTCATTAAGATGGTTATGAAGACATAGAAAAATTTTAGGCATGTGATACTCTAGGAAAGTAAGGACAATAGCAAATCATTTATGAAATTTGGAAAAGATTTACAATATTTAGGGAATGGATGAAGACGGGCCAACTAACAAATGTATGTTGTTCTCTAAAACAGAATAGTATGCCCTGCTTAGGTGATGGTAAGAAGGTGCCATCCTCAAAGATCCTCATTTTCCTTATGATTGTTTGTGCTATAGCATAAAAAAGGGGAATTGTTGGTTATCTTAAAGACTTCAAGGAATTGTACACATAAAAGAAGAATTTTTAGGAAAGTATTTGCCTTTTTCTCAAAGATAGGCAAGAAATCATACACACCATTGAAAAAGATAATAGATAATATATGGCATACTGCCCTAAAAAGAGATCAAGATAAGACAAAAGCCTGAGATTTAATCTCATATCAGAAAAGTTTGTAATCCTTCCTAAAACTGCAAGAGTAAAAGTAAAACCCAAAGGTAGGCACCATCACTGTTGGAGGGAGGAGGCAGAGAAAGATGGCTGAATAGAAACCTCCAGTGATCATCCCTCTGCATGAACACCAAATTTAACAACAACCCACGCAAACAGGCATCTTCAGAAGAACCAAAAATCAGATGAGTGATCATAATACCCAGTTTTAACATTATATCAAAGTAAGAGGCACTAAAGAGGGCAGAAAGACAATCTTGCCTATCTCCCCCATCCCCAGCAGTGCCACCAGCATGCCTAGGGAGAGAGAGAATTTGTGTGCCCAAGGGAGGGAGCATGAAATGATTGTGGGAATTTGCATTGAAACTCAGGGCTGTTCTAACACAGGGGAACACAGCACAGGCAGAATTCTGCTGATGTCCACAGAGGGAGCATTTAGACCAGACCAGCCAGAGGGAAATCCTCCACCTTGAAACCCGAGTTCCAAGTACCCTCACCACCAGCTGACAAAAAGCAGCCTGGGGCCTGTACTAAGTTCATTAAGGCAGTCAGGCAACAGAGGCTGCAGTACTTGGGTAATTCCTATTGCTGCGCTGGTTCAGAGCCAGTGGACTTGGGGTGCACATAATCCAGGGGAACACCAGTGGTAAGAGCTAAGCCCAACGAAAGGCAAAAGTTCAAGGTGCATTGTTTTGCAACTTGGGTACCAGCTCAGCCGCAGTAAAATAAAGTACCAAGGAGACTCCTGAAGCCCCTGAGTCTAAGCCTTAGTTCCTGGAAGGCATTTCTAGATCCACCCTGGGTACCTTATCTCTCACCATATACAAAAATCAAGTCAAAATGGATTAAAAACTTAAATCTAAGGCCTGACACTATGTAACTACTAAAAGATAACATTGGAGAAAGGCTTCAGGACATTGGTCTGGGCAATGATTTTTTGAGTAGAAATAGCCTCAAAGCACTGGAAACCAAAGCAAAATTGGGTAAATGAGATCACATCAAGCTAAAATGCTTCTGCACAGAAAAGGAAACAATCAACGAAGGAAAGAGAGAATCCACAGAATGAGAAAAAATATTTTCAAAAGACAAGGGATTAATAACAGAAATATGTAAGGAGCTCCAACAACTAAATATGGAAAAATCAAAATAATGTGATTAAAAAATGGGAAAAGGATCTGAATAGACATTTCTCAAAAGTAGACATACCAATGGCCAACAGGAGTATGAAAAAATGCTTAACATCATTAGTTATCAGAGAAATACAAATCAAAACTACAATGAGATAAGATCTCACCTCAGTTAAAATGGCTTTTATCCAAAAGACAGGCAATAACGAATTCTGGTGAGGATGTGGAGAAAGGGAAACTCTTATACACTGTTGGTGGAAATATAAATTAGTACAACCACTATGGAGAACAGTAAGGAGGTTCCCCAAAAAACTAAAAATAGAACGTATCCCATTTCTGGGTATATATCCAAAGGAGAGAGATTGAAAAACTCCCATGGGAGTGATTACACTCCCATGTTTATTGCAGTAATATTCACAATAGCCAAGATTTGGAATCAACCTAAATGTTTATCAACAGATGAATGGATAAAGAAATTGTGGTAAATATACACAATGGAATATTATATAGCCACAATAAAGAATGAAATCCTGCCGTTTGCAGCAACATGAATGGAATTGGAGAACATTATGTTCAGTGAAATAAGCGAAGCTCAAAAAGACAAATCTTGCATGTTCACACTCGTGTGCGAGCTAAATATTAAAAAAAATTGCTGTCATAGAGACAGAGAGTAGAATGATGGTTACCAGAGGTTAGGAAGCGCAACAGGGAGGGGGGATAAAGTGGGGATGGTTAATGAGGTGCAAAAATATAGTTAGATAGTTGGATAAAATTAACAATATTTGATAGCACAACAAAGTGACTATAATCAACAGTAAGGTAGGGTATACTTTAAGATAACTGGAAGAGTGGTATTGGAATGTTCCGAACACAAAGAAATGTTAAATGCCTGAGGTGATGGATACCCCAATTATCCTGATTTCATTAACTCACATTGTATGCCTGTAGCAAAACATCACATGTACCCTATAAAGATACACAGCTATTATGTACCCATAATAATTAAAAATTTGTAAAAATCAAATATGCTCCATTTACAAAAAAGGTAGGCATCATTAAAAGAAGAATTTATATCTATTTATTTCCTACTCAAGGAAAATCTAAAGAAGTTACCTTAAAAGGTAAAGAAAAAGATAAAAATATTAAGAGTGAATGATAATATGGAGGGAAAAGGAACAAAAGCAACAAAACAAACTAAAATAGATACATATATTTTAGAAATTAAAAATGAAATGAAAAAATTAATTTCATCTGTAGATCAAAATGGTTCACTATATCCCAGGAAGAGAATATAAAACTTGACAAAAAGGTTAAATTTCAAAAATCTAAAAAATCTTGATTTTTAACAATAGAAGAAACATCAAACATATTAGCTCATATTTCTCCATCGTCGGAATAGATTCCAGAAAAATACAGAACAATATTTACACAGTTGAATAAGAAATCAGAATTCCCTGCCTCAAACCACCTGTTCATTTACAAATGGGAAGGAAGGGTTTTTTTTCAGATATGTACTAGAAAACTGAAAAAATAAGTTTTATGTGGATTACCTGAAAAAAGACTTCAGAATGTATTTTAGATGACCAAAAATTGAAATGAAAGTTAAAGGACCAAAATTATGAAGCATGTGAAATAAAGAAAACACCTGGACTGAGCACAGAATAGAATCAAACAAATAACAGTAGTCACAATCTAAACCATTTTCTTGTAAATAAAATAAAATAAATATAAATTTTAAAATTATCTTTTAAATAATAGAAGAAAATGTTTTAAAAATTCTATAGTTTACTAACAATGGTATGAATTGGTAAGTTTCAGATTAACAAAATGATAAAAATGTAAAAGTCTGCTAAAAACATGCTGAGTTTAGTTGTACAAAGGACAAAGTAAGAAGTTATTATACTGTTGTACCTTGATCATTAGAAAAATTTAGATTGCACTGTATTTTTGAAAAACTTCAAAAATAATTGCCAATGGAGTTAAAAACAAGATGTACACCTGTTTTTCAAAGAACAAAAAAGTAAGATTCAAGAATCTGCAAAGAATAAAAATAGGTAATATTTATTTGACTCTCACCCTATGCCAGGTGCCAAACATATTTGCTTCTCTTTCTTTTTATTTGTTCCCTAAAATCATTTTATGAAGTAAATACTATTATTTGCCCCATTTTTGAGGAATGACATTGAAGATCAAGAGAAATCAGTAAATTATTCAAATAAATAGTAAGGGTTAGAACAGAAATTTTAACTCAAAATGTCAGACGTTAGAGCTAGTGTTGAGCAACTCAAATATGTTACTTCTCCTAGCAGTTTATTGAGATCTTACGGTACACTGGGAACCCGTTATCATTTCATTGAAACTTTTGACAACACTACAAGGAAAGTAGAATTATAAAAAGAAGATGCAGAAAACAAGAATTATCATACATATCAGTTATACCAGTGACTTAATAAAAGCCCCATATTAAAGCATAAGAACTTATGGATTTGACTTTTTATTTATTTTTAATTTTTATATCCATTTTGGTTTTATCCTAAAGCTAAATGACATAGTTTTCCTCTTAGGTATGTTTTTGCTGTATCCCACAGGTTTTGGTAACTTGTGTCTCTGTAATCATTTAGTTTGAAGAAACTCTTGATTTCCCCCTGAATTTCCAACTTGACCCAAGAGTTTTTCAATAGTAAATTGTTTAGTTTCCATGACTTTGTGAAGCTGTGAGAATTCCTGTGGGAAGTCTTCTCTAGTTTTATAACTCTATTGTCAGAGAAGACACATGGTATCACATCCAAAAAACAGAAAGCTTAGATATTGACATCCTAATGAATAGACTCAAGGAATTGGAAGAAGAAGAGCTAACCAATCCCAATCCTAATAGAAGAAAAGAAATAACTAAGATCAAAGTGGAACTAAATGAAATTGAGAACAAAAGAATAATACAGAAGATCAACAAAACCAGAAGCTGGTTTTTCGAAAAGATAAACAAAGTCGATAGCCCTCTAGCCAGATTGACAAGAAGTCAAAGGGAAAGAACTCTAATAAACTCACTTAGGAATTAAAAAGGGGAGGTCACAACAGACACACAGAAATACAAAACATTATCTTTGATTACTATAAAAAACTGTATGCTCAAAAACTACATAATGAGGAGGAAATGGACGGATTTCTGGAAACATACAACATTCCTAAGTTCATGCAGGAGGTAACAGAATTTCTAAACAGACCAATCTCAAGCTCAGAAATCGGAGCAGTAGTTAATAACGTGCCAAAATGGAAAAGTCCCAAACCTGATGGCTACACCTCAGAGGTTTTTTTTTTTTTTTTGAGATAAATTAAAAATTTTATGTAATTTCAATGTAAAACACCAAAAATAAACATTAAAACTGTTCACAGAAAATAGTGAAAAAGAAACAAATTACAACTACAAAAGCACAGTTACCAGCTACAAAAACCAAGCAAATAAACTAATTTCTATTAATATTTTCATTTACCTTATAAAACTTTGTTCATTAAATTGGGGGGAGGGAGCCTCTTAGAATCTAAAGGGTAACAAAATAACAAATAGACATCATTTCTTTATTAACAAATTATGCCACACAAAGCAAATTACTTTTTCTATCTGATTACAGAGTCAACAGAAATTGCATCTGTACTTACAGCAGCAACATAAAATTAAGAGGAAATTCTATACACCTCAGAGTTTTACCAAACATACAAAAAAGAACTCATACCTATACTACAGAAATTATTCCACAACATTGAGAAGGATGGAATCCTTCTGAATTCATTCTACAAAGCAAATATCACTTAATTTCAAAACAAGGAAAGGACACAACAAAAAAGAAAATTACAGACCAATATCCCTCATGAATATAGATGCAAAAAATCTTCAACAAAATTTTAGCAAATAGAATTCAGCATCACATCAAAAAAATAATTCATCACCAGGTGGGCGTTATTCCAGGGATGCAAGGCTGGTTCAACATTCACAAATCTATAAATGCAATTTCCCTCATAAATAAAACCAAGAACAAATACCATATGATTCTCTTAATAGATGCAGAAAAAGCATTTGACAAAGTCCAACACACTTTTATGATAAAGGCTCTTAACAAAATAGCCATAGGTGGCTCATCCCTTAAAATTACCAAATCCATTTATGACAAACCTATGGACAACATCATACTAAAAGGGGAAAAACTGAAACCAGTCTCACTTCAAACTGGAACTAGACAGGATGCCCACTTTCTCCTCTTCTATTCAACATAGTGTTCAAAGTCCTAGCAATAGCAATCAGGCAAGAAGGGTGGTATTAAGGGTATCTAAGTGGGTGCAGATGAGATCAAACTCTCGCTCTTCACTGATGATATGATTTTATATCTAGAAAACCCCATGGATTCTTCCAAGAGACTCCTAGATGTGATAAATGAATTTGGTAAAGTCTCAGGTTATAAAATCAATATACACAAATCAGAGGCATTCATATATGCCAAAAACAGTCAAGCCAAAACTCAAATCATAAATGCAATACCTTTTACTATAGCCCCCCCAAAATTAAATATCTAGGAATAAATTTAACAAAAGATATGAAAGACTTATACAAGAATTACGAAACACTAAAAAAATAAATTGTAGAAGATGTAAAATGATGGAAAAATCTACCTTGTTCATGAATTGGCAGAATCAATATTATTAAAATGTCAATATTACCTAAAGTGATCTACAGAATAAATGCAATCCCCATCAAAGTACCATCATCATTCTTTACAGACCTATAAAAAATAATTCTTCACTCTGTATGGAACCAGAATAGACCTCGTTTAGCCCAAGCAATCCTAAGCAAAAAGAACAAACTAGGAGGCATCAGTCTTCCAGAC
>CAUYRT010072065.1:0-10104 GCA_963574885.1 Lepilemur ruficaudatus
CCGTGGCGTCAGCCTAGCTCACAGCAACCTCAAACTCCTGGGTTCAAGCAATCCTTCTGCCTCAGCCTCCCAAGTAGCTAGGACCACAGGCATGCACCCCCATGCCCAGCTAATTTTTTCTATATGTTTTTAGTTGGCCAATTAATTTGTATCTATTTATAGTAGAGACGAGGTCACGCTCTGGCCCCAGCTGGTCTTGAACTCCTGACCTTGAGCAATCCGCCCACCTCGGCCTCCCAGAGTGCTAGGATTACAGGCGTGAACCACTGCTCCCAGCCCCTTTCATACATTTTAAAATTGTGAACTATGTGATTATGTTAACTATTAAATTTTATGTGTTTGGTCTAGAAGTATTCCTTTTTTTCTTCTTTGAATTTCTAGATACCCTAACATTTAATGTTTATTATATATTCAGATCAGTATGGAATAAGATCACATAGCAACTATGTTATCATTTAACTGTGTCCATATTTGAGTTTTCTGACAGATTCCAAGCTAAATTATGATAACTATATTCCATATCTGTATTTTTAAAAGATGTTACTGTCAGAGCACATCACATTATGTATATAGTAAGCACTTTGTAGATACCTGCCAAATTTATTTAAATACCCTACGTTTGGCACCAATACCAGAGCGCTGCCAACAGTAGAGCAAATTGGGCGTATTGTCTAAAACTTTTAGTAATTGCACAGTTACTCAGGAAGTCACTGGAGGAGGGAAAGATAATGGTACTAAAATAATAAAAGACTTGAATTAGAGCAAAGTATGATTTTTTTTACTCTAATAAAGCAGTGGAAGAACATAATACATTTTATAGAATTCTTGCTAAATGAGTAAAATTTCTAAAGTTTTGATGTTCAAGGATTCAACTTAGGTTATTCACATATAGACTCTCAGTCTCTAATCATGTTGAGATGTCAAGAAATATTTGAATGTCTACTATGACCCAGTTCTATACTGGGCCCTGGGATAAAATGGTGAGCAAAAACAGACATGGTTTTACGCTCATTGCACATACAGCCTAGCGAGAGAGACAGACATTAATCATATAGTTATGTTTATGTTTTATTAATTACATGCTCTAACAAAAAGGGACAGTTTTTCTGATAGCAGATATCTGATGTAGGTGTAGGGATCAGGGAAGACTTAGTGCTTTAGTTGATACCTGAATGAAACAGAAGGTGTGCAAAGTGCACATCATACAGTCGGTGTTGGGTATTTCAGTCTGTCATTTCCAGATTTATTAATTATCTATTGCTGTCTAACAAACCACCCCCAAAATAAGTGGCGTAAAACTGCAATTTATTATTTCTCATAATTATGTGGGTTGACTGGGTGATTCTTCGCTGGTCTTGCCTGAGCTTACTCCTGTGACTGCGTTCAGCTGGTGACAAAGCTGGAGGCTGAGCCTCCTGTGCCACATGGTCTTACTTACCAGGCTTCAATCCTGGTGTTCCCAGGATCCAAGAGAATAAAGACAGAAGCTGCAATGCTTCTTCTAGGCCCTGGAACTTGCACACCACCACTGTTGGTTAAAGCAAGTGAAAAGGCCAGTCCAGATTCAAGGCACGAGTAAATAGATTCTACCTCTTGATGGATGAAGCTACAAAGAATTTTTGGCTATGTTTTTCAATCTGCTGTAGTCCACCAGGTAGACTATAGTTATTTATAGTAAATAGTTGTTTACTTAGCATTGTATTAAGAACTAGAAATCAAACATGAATAAGATCACAATAGTTTATAGTTGCTATTTTTTCCATTTCCTTGGAGCATATGGTATTTGTGAATTGTCATCCATTTTCTCCAGAGATAAATATTTGGGAAAATTTTTTTCCTGTGGTATAAAGACAAATCATTAAATGAATAAAATATAAAAATAGAGTCTTACCTAATTAGAGAAGAGGAAGAAAATCACTGGAGATTATAAGTAATTTTTGGCCTTTCTAAATTTGCAATAAAGAACATGTATTTTATAGTCATAAAAGAATTAAGGCTATGTTAGTGATATCTATAAGCACAAAAAATTAAGTAGTGATAATCTCAGAGAATTCAAGTTTTTCTTTGTAGTTATAACTTTGTTCTCAGATTTGTTTTAGCTGCCTTTTAAAGGTGGTTTCTTCCTAGATCAAAGTTTGCCCTTTTGGATAATTGTGAGTAAATAAATAAATATTATATCTAAAACTAGTGACAAAGACATTAGCTACCTGGAACTTTTTTTTCAGGAAATATTCCAAGAAAATGAAAATATTCTTGGAAAATATTCCAAGAAAATGACTTGCTTAGAAGGTTATTTTATGAGCATTAATACTATCTAACTTTTTTCCCAATATTTTTTCAATTCTAAGAATGATAAGAATGCTACTTTTCTTCTGATGGAAAGTGACAGGCTAATCATGAGTTTACCCAGAGTGAAGTGGACAGAAGCAGCACTGACTATGGCATCTCAGCTCCAAGAAGAATGTATTTCATTTATTGTAGAAAACTTCTCCAAGATTATTCAGAGTGAAAATTTTGCTCTTTTCTTACAGGTACTGTGTCTAAAATTATATCCTATATTTAGTTTCATCTTTGTGTTCTGATTTTAATTACATAAGAGTTTTTAAATGCAAGTTGCTATTGATTAAATTAGTATGATTTAAATAAATTACATAGCAGATGGCATGTTTACATATGATTTAGAGCAGTGACGGACAGGATTTTTGGCTCACGAGATAAGGAAGGCAGGAGGGACAGGTTTGAGTGTCCTGCCAAGGCACAATGTAATTCTGGCCAACTCTAGCCTTCAATCAGCATAGCCACATTTTAGAAGCCAAAGTCATAAAAATACTATTTTAGTCAGTAATATAATTATGTCCATGCAAAATTCTATCTCTTATTAATTCTATTTAGTCATTGAATAAAGAATTCCTATTGCTTATTTCTAGGTTGTGTTAGGAGGGTTATGTTGGCTCTTCAAAACAAAGTATATGGGTTTATATTGCAGATTTTTTTAACAAAGGAAAGGGAAAGAACAAATATGATTTCTGGTTGACTTCACACAGCTAGTTATGATTGTTTTGTTATCCAGACTTTCATATTTCTTATGCATTTTAGATGTATTCCTATTAAATATCAATTTCTGTGTTTTGTAGTCACAAGCAATGAGCAGCACTGCTGATCTGTTGGACAAAATTTTGAAAGCAATTGGAGAAAACATCACCACTGAAAATAGTTGCTCTCTTCTTATGGCTCTGGACACATTAGTGAACTCTGACAGTACAAAGGAAATGGTACTGAATATAATAAAATTCATTAAAATGATGTAATATTTGAACTTTTAAAAGATTTTAAAAATGGATGTGCATTTTAAGGCCAGGCATGGTGGTTTGAGCCTGTAATCCTTATACTTTGGGAGACTGACACAGGAGGATTGCTTGAAGTCAGAAGTTCAAAACTTCTGCCTGAGTTGCCTGAGCAAGACCACGACCCTATCTCTACTAAAAATAGAAAAAATTAGGCCGGGCGCGGTGGCTCACGCCTGTAATCCTAGCACTCTGGGAGGCCGAGGCGGGCGGATCGCTCAAGGTTAGGAGTTCGAAACCAGCCTGAGCAAGAGTGAGACCCCGTCTCTACTATAAATAGAAAGAAAGAAATTCATTGGCCAACTAAAGATATATATAGAAAAAATTAGCCGGGCATGGTGGCATGTGCCTGTAGTCCCAGCTACTCGGGAGGCTGAGGCAGAAGGATCGCTTGAGCCCAGGAGTCTGAGGTTGCTGTGAGCTAGGCTGACGCCACGGCACTCACTCTAGCCCGGCAGCAGAGTGAGACTTTGTCTCAAAAAAAAAAAAAAAATTCAGCTCTCCAGTTGCACTAGCCACATTTCAAGTACACAATAGGCACATGCAGCCAGTGGCTACTGACTGGACAGCATGGGAACAGAAGACTTTCATCATCACAGAAAGTTCTAGTACACCACTTTAAAACCTTAAGGTGCTGTCTTAAAATAAATTACTATTCAATTGGCCATAGACAATTATTTTACCATATTTAATATTAGCAGGGGGCTATGATAGACTAATCAGTCCTGGACTTGTCCTCTCACCATAACAGAAATCTGGATAAAACATGTAATAACGATTTTTAGATGTTGGTCAAAAAGTAGCCCAGAACTGAGACCCCTAAGAGAAACCTAAGTGAGCCCCATGACTGCTAAAGGCACAGTCCAGGCAGCAGAGCAGGAAGGAAAGCCCTACGCAGAACACAGCAGTCACACAAGTTAAGGCAGTGGAGATCAGAGCTCAGGGCAGCTAAGGCAGGTGGAACATGCAAGGCAGAGTACCGAAGAGAGAACCACGTGGAGAAAGAGGTCTAGAGATCTGCGTGATGTTGCCTTGAGTCTTTGGCTGAAAACTAAGCTGCCCGTGTTAAGGTAAGAAACTCTGTAAGGCTAGGCAAAAAACAACTACCAGAAAGTTGTGAGCTGAACAATTCTAAGAGTTCACACAGAGCGGGGATAAGTTTGAGTGCCAACTAGCCTGACTAGAAAGGCCTCACTCAACACCTGGGACATTCAGAAGAGATCCCAGAAAAATCACACCTTAATAATAGGGCTAAACTAGCCCTAGAGTAAAATCCACTCTAGACCCACCCTAAAAAAGATTAAAAACAAGCTGATCCACCAGTAACTCGGCTGGCTTACCAAAACAAAATTCAGCAATCTTTAAAAAAGACCACAAAATTCAGCACTCAACAACTTAACAGATACAATACCAAGCATACTTAAAAAAATAAATCACTAGATTTGCAAAGAACAAAATGCGACCCAAAAGTAAGGGGGAAAAAGGTCAATCAAATTGGACTCAGAAATGACAGAGATGATCAACGTAGCAGAAAGGGGCTTCAAACAGCTACCATAGGCCGGTCATGGTAGCTGGCGTCTGTAACCCCAGCTCTTTGAGAGGTTGAGGCAGGAGGACTGCTTGAGGCCAGGAGCTCAAGCACTGTGTTGCACTGGGCAACACAGTGAGACCTTGTCTCTAAAAAAAAATTTAAAAATTAGCTGGGCATGGTGGTGCATGCCTGTAGTCCTAGCTACTCAGGAGGCTGAGGCAGGAGGATCGCTTGAGCCCAGGAGTTGGAGGTTGCCATGAGCTATGATGATGCCATTGCACTCGGGCCTGGGTGACAGAGTAAGACCCTTTCTCCAAAAACAAAACAAACAAAAAACCCAGCTATTATATTTAAATAATTTAAAGGAAAATATATACGATTAAAAGAAAATGAGAGCTTGCTTTTTTTTTTTTAAATAAAATGATCCAGAACTACCATTTTGCATTTTATGATTTACTTTTTAAAATTAGGGGCTTGAAAACTACCAAAACTTAAAAGATGATGAGTAGGTACCATGAATTACTAGTAATTAAAGTTCCCTCCTATATTTAGAGAAAATATAACTTTTTCAAATGAGAAGGCCTGGCAAACCAGCTTCCACCAAAAAGCAAAAACAAAAACAAAAAATCCATGTTTGTGGGACTACAAATTAGTATAACCTCTGTGGAAAGTAATTTGGAGATATATCAAAGAGCTAAGAATAGAAATACCATTTGATCCAGCAATCCCACTAGTAGGCATCTACCTAAAGGAAAAAAAGATATTCTATAATAAAGACATCTGCACTCAAATGTTTATGATAGTAGCACAATTCACAATTGCAAAAATGTGGAAACAACCCAAGTGCCCATCAATACGTGAGTGGATTAATAAAACGTGGTGTATGTACGCCATGGAATACTACTCAACTACAAAAAATGGTGAACTAACACCTCTTATATTATCCTGGATAGAGCTTGAGCCCATCCTTCGTGAAGTATCATAAGAATGGAAAAACAAGCACCACATGTACTCCCATCAAATTGTACTAACTTATCAACACTAAGGTGCTCACATAGTAGTAACACTCACTGGGTTCCGGTCAGACGGGAGAGGGGGGTGGGGTGGGTAAACTCACAACAGACAGATGCGGAGCACACTGCATGGGGCAGGACACACTTGTAGCCCTGGCTTGGGTGAGGCTAAGGCACTACATGTAACTAAAATGTTTGCACCCCCATAATATTCTGAAATCTTAAAAAAAAGTGAAAGTGCAGATAAAGGGGGGAACTACTGTAAACAGATGGCAATTACAGCTGTATCACCAGATCTATTAGTTTTCTATTGCTGCTGTAATAAATTATGACCAAAAAAATCCAATCATCACATTAAATTTCCTTGGTGATTTCAAAAAGAAAAAAAGCTAAAATATATTTGGGGGCATATTAGATTTAAAAACTTACTAATATGAGAGAAAAACGTGACTCAATAATAAGCATAATTCTACTTATTTCAATTTCTAGTGGTAAGCCCACACCTACATTTAACATTAAGACATCGGTAACAGTTACGTGATGAGGCAGTATAGCATAACAAGTTGTAAAAGGCGGCCCTGGAGCCAGATTGGTTGGGTTTGAGTCTCAACTCGGTCATTTCCTAGTCATGCAACCTTGTGCAAGGCTTCTTAACCCCTCTATTTCTCCGTTTCCTCATCTGCAAAGTGAAGATAACAACTGTGTCAAGGCTCATAGGGCTATTACGAAGATTAAAGGAGTTTATATATCAAGTTTATAGACGAGAGCCTGACACATGGTAAGCTCTCAATAAATGTTAGCTATTACTATTTACCCGCATGTGCACAATCAACATTATGGCAGAAAGAATCGACAGCATTTCTAATGTTCTAAGAATCATATTAGGTACCCAGAATGCAAACATTAAGATATATTTCTAACTTTTTAGGAATTTAAAATCAAGTGAAAGAAAAATTCATAATACATAATATGTATTATATAACTAACTATGCTGGTTAGAATAAAATGGGAATAGGGCCACAAGAATATAAACAAAGTGCCTAGAGGAATCGGAAATGACTTGGGTTTAATGTTAAGGGGTATTTATAGGATAGGGAAGTTACAGGGAAAAGGACATTCAAGGTAAATCTAGAAAACTAGCAGGATTCAACAACTACAAAAGGAAGAGGAGCCTGCATTCCAAGCAGAAGAAACAAAGCGTACAGGTGCAGACTATAACCCCCGGAATGGGGGCACACATCTTTTGTCCAAGATGTAGGACTTCCACTTTTTATTACTGTGCCAACACACTGTCTCCCAAATAAGTGCCTGCCTGCTGCATCTTCCACCAGACAGTTTGGGTTTTGTTTTTTGTCTTCTAACATCAATGGCAGGCGGTAAGCAGCCTAAGATGCTAGGCTAGAATTAAGTAATTGTGTTATGTTAATTAACTTTTGGAAATTTAAACTAATACAACATAAAATAAACAGCTGACTTTATGTAAAAGCCTATAAAAACTATAGCTCATTTCTAAGATTAACATGCAAATAATAATTTGTAAATTATCAAAAAGTACTACTCCCTGACAACTCTAGCTACTTAGGTATTACTCCTTAATATGACTGTGTTGTCACAAAACCAAAGTGTAGCAGAGTGAATGACTCCCAAGCTACCCATCTTTATTTCACCTTAAGTCAAACAGGCAGGACTCTGTGTCCCAGAGACATCTTAGCCATCTATTCCCAAACAGTTGGGGGAGGGGAAGTCAAGAAATGGATTATTCTGAGAACCATAGTTAAATTTCTCTTTGCAGACCTGAAAAATCTAAAACTTCTTCTAATGCTGCTCTACAGTACTTTTTTTCTTTCTCATGGGAAATAAGTGGGACTGACAGTTCATGACTACTATCTTGTATTGCACTCATTCTCTTACTAAGTTTATCCTCACTTTATCCTTAGATAAATCTTATATATTACAACCAATTGAAACATTACACAAAATTCCTGTGAGAAATGTTTGAAGTCCAAAGTAAGCTAACTTACTTTTAATGGTGCTACTAAAAATGAGAAGTACCCAAACACAGACCCATCTTTAAATAATGTGTTCCATTTATGACTAGACCTTATTATGGACAATCATTTCTGCTTCAGAGGAAGCAATAAAAAGGGACCCAACCAGCATCATCTTTTGTAGCAATTCCCTGGAAGAGGACGAACTGTGTGCTCATTCCAACAACCAGTGGGTTATTCAGACCTCCTCAAATATTTGAAAAAATGAAGAAATCTCATGAGCAAAGGGCTAAAATAGTGTAGGAAATATCCCAAATGTTGTTTAATACTATTTGTATGGAAAAAATAATAATACAATGTAATAATTGATTGGTCAAAGTATCTTGGTATCCTGAAATTTCTGCATTTTAAAAGAACTAAATTAGGCTAAGTCTAAATAAAGTCATCCCTGAGTTTAGCATAAGTAAGACACCACTATTAAGTTGGGATGGGAGGAGAGTAGATGGATTACAGAAGAGAATATACAATAAAGGTTTAAAAATATTGAACACCTTTTAAAGACCCTTAATAAATGATTGACGAATGAATGGTGTTTGAATGCCTAGGTTAAAGGTGTTACTGTGATCCATGCTTTTAGTCATCAGTCCCTGAATTATTTATCTATATTTGAAAACACTTAATAAGTTACACAAAGTTAAAATGTACAGAATTTATTTATAGTTGACTTTTTTAATAAAGGAAATTGCGAGAAATATACACCGGGAAGAAAAGTTCTTCAAAGATATGCATGTCCACTGCCCAAAAATCACTTCAGCGGAGAATGACATACTAACCTAAATTATTTAGGCATTTAGGTACCTAAATAATTTCACTGCCAGGAACGTCTATCTTCCTTGACATCATGTTACAAAACTAAAAGCAGCTTTGTTCATAAATTTAGCAGTCTAGCAACACCCTATGACCAAACTGATCAACCTCTTCTTAAAATTTCAGAAAGCCAGAAACTATCTTTTTAAATAACAGAGTCTTTAAACTTTTTAAAGTCTTGCCTCAAATATATATTTACTAATTTTTAAATTAATAAATATATAATGTTTAAAAGTTATCAACAGTTTTAACACGTATATATGTAGGGTATAAATAATAATAAAATGAACTCCTGGGTATCCCCCACCCTAGGTTATTAAAACATTCTTTGGTTTAATAGCATTCTTTATTTCTATATTAGATGCCTCCTGTCAGCTGCTTCTACCTCAGAGGTAACCACCAGACTGACCTGTATTGATTATTCTCTTTTTACATATAATCTTACTATCTATGCACGTTTCCCCCAATGATAAAATATAGTTTTGAACACCATGTAGCAAGCACAGACTTAGCTGTATGAGGAGACTCACTGACTTTACCACTACCTCAACTTCCTCTGAACAAGTACACTTCCTTCTTTGTGTCTCATTCTTACCCTTCAAAAGCCTAATCCAAGTTCTACTTTCTCTTCTAACTACCAAAGTTCCCCCAAACTTCTCTTTCCTCTGAACTACTGAACTCTCAGAGAACCATACTGTTAAACTCTCATCTGTTATCAAATTATTAGACTGATACAATTGTTCCCCAATTGGATTTTAAGATTCTTTCAATCTGAAAGCACCTCTTTTTTAAGTTTCATAGCACCTATGTCAACATTGGTGCAATAACTGGTATTTGATACCACATGCTATCTTGAAGCAACTAAAAATTTTAAAAAATTTAAACATCAGCAAGCTAGCCACAGAACTGTATGCTTAAAAATGGTTAAAATGGTAAATGTTACATTTTACTACAATAAGAAAACCTTTTTTAATCAGTAAGCTGATATCTTGATACTTTCATTAGGTGGGAAGCAGATATTTTCTTAACTTAAAAGAAATGTGCTTTTTTTTCTCCTTCTTTCACTCTGGATCCCCTTGTTTTATTCTGAAATGGTGGCATTCCTAATGCATGTCAAGAGCAAGCAATTGAAGTGCCACAGGTTATGTTCTGGCATCAATAGCCAACCTAAAACTCACAGGAGGGAGAGGGAGAGGGAGAGGGAGAGGGAGAGGAGATGAGGTCAGATAAGGAGGCTGGGTGGCCTGCGGTGGCCTGTGAAGTCACAACTTGTGATTAAATCAAAACCTTCACAGGGCTTTAAGCATGGAGGCTTGTGAACTGTCACATTTCACAAGGACCCCTCTGGCTGCTGAGTTGAA
>CAUYRT010072068.1:0-27105 GCA_963574885.1 Lepilemur ruficaudatus
CTGGGTCGATGTCTCTCAGCCTCGGGATCTGCCCTGTTTTCCTGGAGTCACCAGGCCAGCAGCGCCTGGCTGGGCTGGCGGATAGGGAGCTCACAGTCTGAGTACCCCTCAGTCTGCTGTAGGGCCCCAAATGGGAAGGTCCCGTTCCCTTGAGATGCCTCCGGGTGGTGGCTAAATTGTCTCTCTCGGCAGCCGTGGGTAGGGAAGGGGGAGGGGAGAAGGAGGCAATATGGTGTCTGCTGATCGGCTTGAGTCTGTGGGCTGGGAGATGTCCTGGGGAAGCTGGGAGCCTGGTGCCGTGGCCAAAAGGCTCACCGCTCACCAGCAGCAGCCGTCTCTGGGCTGGTGTTTGCAGGTCTCTCCAACCACCCAGGAGCCCACCAACAGTCCGAGATGCAAGGGAGGGGAAAGTTAGCCGCTCCACCTACCCTTGTCGCCGGTCTCCAGGCTTCGTGGGCTTTCTCTTTTCAGTTCTCCTCTGCAACCTCCTCCCATGGAGTCTCTCGTGGTCTCAGGTATCCCTCCTTCTGACCCTCGCCCGATGTATGCTTGTCTGCTTGCTTATATCTTCCACTTTCTTATAAAATCTGTCTTTTTTGCAGAGACACTCTGGCTGGCGGCTTTTCTTGTCCGCCATCTTTCTGATGTCCGACCTCTAAGAAACTTTAAAGGACTATTTACTTTCTTTCCTTGTTGTTTTTCCTTTGCACTCGTAAATTGGTACTTTCAGCTTGTATTTAAAGTATTAAAAATTTTATGTGGGGCATTCTTATTCCTTATTTGAGATTTCAATCAACATTTATTTCTGCCTCCAATTGCTTCACTCACTAAAATGGTATCAAAATCTAAACAGTTAGAAGACATGAAGAAGCTACATAGTTAGGTTTCAAAAGACATAGGTTCTGGCCGGGCGTGGTGGCTCACGCCTGTAATCCTAGCACTCTGGGAGGCCAAGGCAGGCAGATTGCTCAAGGTCAGGAGTTCAAAACCAGCCTGAGCAAGAGCAAGACCTCAACGTCTCTACTATAAATAGAAAGAAATTAATTGGCCAACTAAAAATAGATAGAAAAAATTAGCCGGGCATGGTGGCGCATGCTTGTAGTCCCAGCTACTCCAGGAGGCTGAGGCAGGAGGATCACTTGAGCCCAAGAGTTTGAGGTTGCTGTGAGCTAGGCTGACACCACGGCACTCACTCTAGCCCAGGCAACAGAGTGAGACTCTGTCTCAAAAAAAAAAAAAAAAAAGACATAGGTTCTAGTCCCAGCTATGTTAAATAAACACTTTACTTCTCTCTCTTTTTTTTTCCCCTCCTTTTTCTTTTGAGCCAGAGTCTTGCTCTGTTGCCCAGGCTACCATGCCATGGTGTCAGCCTAGCTCACAACAGCCTTAAATTCCTGGGCTCAAGCGATCTTCCTGCCTCAGCCTCCCAAGTAGCTGGGACTGTAGGCACATACCCCCATGCCCAACTAATTTTTTCTATTTTTGATAGTTACGGGGTCTCGCTCTTGCTCAGGCTGGTCTCCAACTTCTAAGCTCAAGCGATCCCCCGGCCTCAGCCTCCCAGAGTGCTAGGATTACAGTCATGAGCCATCGTGCCCAGCCTTAAATTTTTTTACGTAGAAACAAGGTCATACTCTGTTGCTCAGGTTGGTTTCGAGCTCATAGCAGTCCTCTGGCCTTGGCCTCCAAAAGTGTTAGCATTACAGGCATGGGCTACTATGCCTGGCCTGTATTTGTATTCTATTTGCAAATTCTATTTCTTGCTTAAAGAATGATTTTTATTAAGGGATTTCCCAGAAGATACTTTCATAAAATGAAAAAGTGATGTACGTACTTACATAGAATACAAAGTCCATGTTAGTGGACCTTCAAGTTGTGTTTAAATTGCAAGACATTCATGTAGAGGAAGGATTCGACTTATGAGAGGTAGCTATGATGTAGGAAGAATACTCAAATACCTGAAATAGATAGAACTGAAATAAGTGGCATGTATTTTTTGTTTTTTGTTTTTTTTTTTTTTTGCTGCAACAGTGTCTCACGGGGTTGCATGAGCTAGAGTGCAGTGGTGTCATCATGGTTCACTGCAGCCCCAAACTCCTGGGTTCAAGTAGTCTTCCCACCTCAGCCTCCCAGGTGGCTGGGACTACAGGCATGAGCCACCATGCCCAGCTAATTTTTCCATTTTTGTAGAGACGGAGTCTTACTCTTGCTCAGGCTGGTCTGGAACTCCTGAGCTCAAGTGATCCTCCCACCTTTGCCTCCCACAGTGCTAGGATTACAGGCGTGAGCCACCATGCCCAGCCTGAGTATCCTTTTTAAAAAAAATTTTCATTAATGTATAATTATACACATTTATAGGGTACATGTGATATCTTAATACATACATACAATATATAATGATCAAATCAGGATAATTAGGATATCTATCACCTAAAACATTTATTATTTCTTTGTATTAGGAGCATTCCAAATCTTCAGGCTATTTTGAAAAATACAATAAATTATTGTTAGCTATAGTCACTCTACTGTGCTATCAAACAGCAGAATTAATTTTTTTTTTTTTTTTTTTTTTTTTTTTTTGAGACAGAGTCTCGCTCTGTTGCCCAGGCTAGAGTGCCGTGGCGTCAGCCTAGCTCACAGCAACCTCGAACTCCTGGGCTCAGGCGATCCTTCTGCCTCAGCCTCCCAAGTAGCTGGGACTACAGGCATGTGCCACCATGGCCAGCTAATTTTTTCTATATATTTTTAGTTGTCCAATTAATTTCTTTCTACTTATAGTAGAGACGAGGTCTCGCTCTTGCTCAGGCTGGTTTCGAACTCCTGACCTTGAGCGATCCACCTGCCTCGGCCTCCCAGAGTGCTAGGATTATAGGCGTGAGCCACCGCGCCTGGCCTCTTTCTTTCTTTTATTATTGATTTCTAGTTCCATTACATTGTGATCAGAAAAAATACTTTGTATAATTTTAGTCTTTTAAAATTTACTATTTTGTGACCTACCATGTGGTCTCTCCTAGAGAGTGTTCCATATGTACTTGAGAAAAACGTATATTCTTCCATTATTGGTTGCAGTGGTCCATATATGTCTGATAGGTCTAATTGGTTTTAATGTTATTCAAGTTCTCTCTTTTCTTACTGATCTTCTATGTGATATTTCTATATGTTATTGAAAATAGGGTATTGAAGTCTCTAGCTGTTACTGTAAAACTATTTCCCTCTTAAATTCTGTCAATTTTTGTTTCGTAGATTTTGGGGATCTATTGTAGTTTGTATATGTTTATTATGGTTATATCTTCTTACTGGATTGACTTTTTGTCAATATCATCCTTTGTGGTCTCTTGCAGTCTTTTTTTGACTTTAAATCTATTTTATCTAATAATAAAATAGCCACCCACCTTTCTTTTGGTTACTGTTTTCATGAAGTATCTTTTTCCATCCTTTTATACTTAATGTAATTACTGAAGAAAAAGGAGTTAGTTTTGCTGAATAGGTGTTTGTTTTCTGCATGTCTAATTTGTTTTTATTTTTGAGGCAGGGTCTCACTCTATTGCCCAGGCTAGAGAGCAGTGGTGCCATCATAGTTCATTGCAGCCTTAAACTCCTGGTCTCAAATGATCCTCCTGCCTCAGCCTCCTGAGTAGCTGGGATTATAAGCACACATCACTATGCCTGGCTAATTTTTCTGTTTTTTGTGGAAATAGGGTCTCACTGTGTTGCTGAGGCTGGTCTTGAACTCCTGGCCTCAAGCAGTCCTCTTACCTCAACCTCCAAAGTATTAGGATTATAGGCATGAGCCTCTGCATCCTGCCTTATTTGTTTTTTGTTTCCAAATTCCTCTAGTATTGCCTCTTTATTTAGTTTTTTTGTTTGTTTATTATAGCAGACTTTAATTTCCTTCTTCTTTGTTGTTATTTTCTTAGTGGTTTCCTTGGGGATTACAGTTAACATCTCAAATTTATAACAACTTAGTTTAAATAATAGCAACTTAGTTCCAATAGTATACGGACACTGTGCTCCAGTACATCTCTGTCCCTCTCTCTTTATAATTGTTACTGTCACAAATCACATCTTTCAAGTTGTGTTCCCATTTACATAGATTTATAATTATTGTTTTATGAATTTCTTTTTAAATCATATGGATAAAATAAGGAGTTACAAATCAAAATACAGTAATACTGGCTCTTATATTTACCTTTTTTTTGAGACAGAGTCTCGCTCTGTTGCCCGGGATAGAGTGAGTACCATGGCATCAGCCTCGCTCTCAGCAACCTCAAACTCCTAGGCTCAAGCAGTCCTCCTACCTCAGCCTCCCAAAAAGCTGGGACTACAGGCATGTGTCACCATGCCCGGCTAATTTTTCCTATGTATTTTTAGTTGGCCAATTAATTTCTTTCTATTTTTAGTAGAGAGGGGGTCTCACTCTTGCTCAGGCTAGTTTCAAACTCCTGACCTTGAGCAATCCGCCTGCCTCAGTCTCCCAGAGTGCTAGGATTATAGGCATGAGCCACCGTGCCCAGCCATACCTATGTTTTTACATTTACGAGTGTTCTTTATTTCTTTTTGGCTTCAGGTTACTATCTAGTGTCTTTTCATTTCATCCTGATGGACTGACTCACTTTAGCATTTCTTGTATGACAGGTATACTGATAATTAACTCCCTTTGATTTTGTTTATTTGGGGATGTCTTAATTTCATTTTGATTTTTGAAGAATATGCAGGATATAGAATTCTTGGTTGACTGATTTTTTTTTTTCTTCCAGATCTTGAAATACTCATCCCACTGCCTCTTAGCCATCATGGTTTCTGATGAGAAATCAGCTGTTAATGTTATTGAGGCTCTCCTGTACATGAATCTCTTACTTCTTGCCACTTTCAAGAATCTCTTTATCTCTATCTTTCAATAATTTAACTTTTAAAGTGTCTCAATGTGAGTCTCTGAGTTTATTCTACTTGGAGTTCATTGAGCTTCTTGAATGTATAGATTCACATCTTTCATCAAATTTGGGAAGTTTTGGGCCATCATTTCTTTAAATATTTTCCTGCCCCTTTCTGTCAGGAAATTCCATGATGTGTATGTTGGTGTATGTGATGGTGTCCTACAGGTTCATCAGGTTCTGTTCATTTTTCTTCATTTTTTTTCTGCTCAGACTGAATATTTTCACTTGCCTTATCTGCAGACGTGCTGAATCTGCTCAGATGCCGTTAAACTCCTATAGTAAAGTTTTTGTTTCGGCTATTACACTTTTCTGCCCCAGAATTTCTGTTTGGTTCCCTTTCATCGTTTGTGTCTCTTTATCAACATTCTCTATTTGTTTATACATAATTCTCCTCCTTTCCTTTGTCTCGTTGTATATATATAAGACAGTTGTTTAATGTCTTTTACTAGTAATTACAAAATCTGGGCTTCCTTGGGGTTAGTTTCTGTCCAAATCTTTTTTTCCCCTCTCTATGGATTAGTCATATTTGCCTGATTCTTTGTGTGACTTGTAGTTTTTTTGGGGGGCGGGGGGAACTGGACATTTTAAGTACTATAATGTGGTAACTCTAAAAATCTGGTTCTTCCACCCTTCCTAGATTGCTTTTGGTTCTTATGGGGTATGGGTATAGTCTACCATTCTGACTTTCCCAAACTACTTTGTTTTGCAAAATCTTTATTCCTTGTTTTGTGTGGACCTTGAAGTTAGGACTCTGTTGTGTGTGTGATCAGACTGTGACCTGACAAAAATTTCCTTCAGTGTTGTAATTCAGCCCTCTCCCTCCATCAGGCACCACCCTGGTTGCTTTGTCCCATGAAATTCCAGAGTTATGAACAGTTTATTGTGATTGATTTTTTCCAGCTTAATATTTGTTTTGTTGTTATGACTGACCTCTGAAGATTTTTACTCTGCCATTTTTTGCTGACGTCAGTAGTAATGTATTTGAATGCAAAAATCATATTAAATATATCCTTTAGTGTTTAATAATGACATTTCTTCTTGTATTGATATTCAGTAAGAAAAATTGAAGATAGATTTGTTAAGAGGAAAGTAATCATAATCATAACTCCTAAAAGCATTTTATTGCTAGTCACAGTTTTTTCAGTATCTTTCCACACTTTTTCCTCTATCTGTACATACCTTATTAATAAATATTTATGGACTACTTTCATTGTGCCAGGTGCCTGCTAGGTTTTTAGGCTAGAAGGTTATAAAATACGGACATCAGCCTGGGCGCAGTGGCTTACACCTGTAATCCCAACAGGATCCCTTAGGAAGGCGAGGCAGAAAGATCGCTTGAGACCAGGAGTTCCATACCAGCCTAGGCAAAGTAGCAAAACCCCATCTTTATGAAAAATTTTTTTTTAATTAGCCAGGTATGGTGACACGTGCCTTAGTCCTAGCCACTCAAGAGGCTGAGGCTGGAGGACCTCTTGAGCCCAGGAGTTTTAGGTAGGTTGAAGTTGCAGTGAGCTATGATGATGCCACTGCACTCTAGCCTACTCTACGGAGTGAGACCCTGTCTCAAGGAGGGGGAAAAAAAGGACCCCAAGGAGAAACATTAAGGAGCCAAAGGAAAAGCAGTATGACATTAAAGAAAGAAAATGTTTTAAATGTGTTAAGGACAATCAAATGGTCAAGAACCACCTGGCATTTATTGGCTTTTTATTATGATATCAAGTATACTACAGATAGTATCTCACTTAATCCTCAAAACAGTTCCTGGAATAATTACTGTTTTTCCCATTTTACAAATGAAGATGCCAGCAAGTGTAAAGTCACACAGCTAACAGGTACCCTTTTGTTTTCTTTCTTTCTCTCTCTCTCTCTCTCTCTCTCTCTCTCTCTCTCTCTCTCTCTCTCTCTTTTTTTTTTTTTTTTTTTTTGAGACAGAGTCTCACTCTGTTGCCATGAGTAGAGTGCTGTGGTGTCAGCCTAGCTCACAGCAACCTCGAACTCCTGGGCTCAGGCGATCCTCCTGCCTCAGCCTCCCGAGTAGCTGGGACTACAGGCATGAGCCACCATGCCCCACTAATTTTTTCTATGTATTTTAGTTAGCCAATTAATTTCTTTCTATTTTAAGTAGAGACAGGTCTCGTTCTTGCTCAGGCTGGTTTCAAACTCCTAGCCTTGAGCGATCCATCCCGCCTCGGCCTCCCAGAGTGCTAGGATTACAGGTGTCTTTCTTTTTTTAAGTTAAACCCTGAAATTTAGCCATAAAACACTTACTATAACCTTGGCAGGGGCAGCTGCAGTAAAGCAATGCAAGTGATAGCCAAATTGCCAGAGGATAAGGAATAGAGATAGTGTAGACAGATCTTTAAAGGAATTGGCAGGGGTAGCAATAGGAAGTCTCTGGAAAGAGCCTGAATATGGGGTGTGGTTGTAGGAATGGTAATAAATTGAGATGAAGTATTCAAAAGGAAGAATGGATGGGATCCTATGCTAGGTAAAGGGAAAGAAGGGGAATGAAAATAATGGTCCAGGATTGATGTTAAGAAGTTTAGGACTTCTGTTTTTGTATGACATAGGAGCGGGTCTTTGCTGGTGGGCGAGGGGTTAGAATCAGATATTGGTAGAATAAAAACTGAAAACAGCTGCTGTGAGGAACTAGATAAAAATCCTGATGGGTGAGACATAGGATAGGAGGTTAGCATCAGGTACAAAGATAAAAATCTTAAATTTGTAATTATATCAAGCTTCTCAGCTACATGATCTTCCTTTAGCAGTAAACACTGGGGATATATTAAATAGGTATCAAGAAGCCAAAGACTTGGATTGTTCTTGAGTTTTTCAAAGCAAGGTTACCAGAAGGAAAATTAGTAAGAGAGTTGGTACTATTTTCTAAAGAGTGATTAAAACATTGGCTCATGGAGTATAAGCTAGAAAAGGAAAGGAGGAAAGGTGGAGGAGTAGAGGGCAAGGAGGAATAAGGGTTGGAAAATTAGCAAGACCGACACCCTGAAAGTTCTCATGAGGTCAAAGAACATGGCTTTATAGTACAAGATTATGAAGGAAAACTAAAAGAAAAGAGGTATCCAGAAAGTGGAGTATTTGAATTTATTATTTCACAGGTGGACCAGTACTAAGGATTTGCGAGATCTAGGAATGTCTAAGTGAGTAGAGTGCCTTAAGCAAAGGTAAAATTTACCAGAAATGAAGCAATCAAGGAACTAGGAAGTAAAGTATTGGATGGGCTTCCCCAAAAAATGGCAGAACTTAAGGATGGAGTTCAGGAAAATTGTAATCCAGAAACTGAGTGAATGTAAGGAAGGAGCATAAGTAGATTTATAGATGACATTGAAAAGGAGAGGATGGTAGAAGCAGCCAAATGGCACAAGTTTCCTAGGAGTAATTTTATACAAAAGTAGAAGAATAACTGGAATCAGCATTGGGAAAGATAGGGGCTGAACCCACTCTCCAATCCTTAGTATGCAACAGCTAATGGAACGAGCATCTATAACTTTAGGGGGGTGCCAGGCAAGTGTTCTTGGGGTGAGGGAAGGCTTGGTTTCAGCTATGGCTAAAAGGTGATGAGCATTCATTAAAGTTTGTTTTCTATGAAAACTATGTTCCAGAGAGCTCAGCAAAAAGACTTGGGAAGGAGAGGAATTAGCGCTGTTGGATAAGGCAATAAGCAACACAGCATTATGGGAATCCATGTACTATGTAGGATGCACGAACATTAGTGATAATGTTTCTTAGACAGCGTTCAGGATACAAGTGGGAAACATGGCCCCAAAGATTCAACTTAGTACAGTTTCACAAAAATGAAATCTTGATATCTATATTATGCATTTTTTTGTAATACATGCATGCATTGTTTTGTATCCTGTTTTAAAGATAACAATATACTGAACAACTTTCTAAGTACTAAAATTTATAGAATGCATCTCTCATTGTTAGATAGCACAGTCTTAGTATATTTGCATAAAATTAACATTGACATTCTTATCGTAGGTTATCATACTTTTTTTCAGTTGCTTCAAGTAAAGTCTGCATTACGTTGGAGCACATTTAAGTATTTTATATATTTAAAACCTTAGTGCAAGGTTAACAACTTTTCAAAGAAATGAGTCTAGTACTGAGATGCAACAAGAATGCATCCTCACCTTATCCCCTAAAACAGAGTAATTCTAACCCTATAGTAGGTTAAAGAGAAAGTAATTCTCTTTCTGTGTAAAGAGAACAAATGAATCTTCAAATTAATAGAAATTCAATAGAATTCTGAGCCCAAAGAATTAGTGAAGTGTTTTTAGTGTTTACATAAACAAATGGAATCCCTCAAACTTGTAGAATTCATGGGCCCAATATTGTCATCTTTGTCCAGCAGATAGTTGCTCAGGTAATGTTTATTGTATTTATTTTGTATTTTTTAGTTAAAAGTATAAAATCAGACCTGGTTTTAACCCTATTTCCATGTTTTTATCTCTGTACCTTAGGTCACTTAACCCCTCTAAAAAACTTTTAGAAAGGTTCTTTATCTGTAAAATGGGGGTGATTTTTCATATTCTTCATAGAGTTATGAGGATTAAATGAAAGTAATGTAAAGTACTTAGCCTAATGCCTTATAGTAAACATTCATTAAATATTAGCTACTTGTTATTGTATATATATTTATTGTTATTCCTTATTCTCCTTTATTTGGTTTGTCCAGGATTCCAACAGCCATTTAGTATCTAAGTAGAGTTAACAACTGTTTGTTACTCTTTGCCAAAGTTAATAAATACTATTGAAACTACCAAATATCATGTAAGTTGTGAAGCTAAATACCTAATGCCTTAAATGTCTCTTAAGACTTTTATATGAGATATAGGCAAAGAAGTTTGCACAGAATATCATCAAATAATTTCTCTTTGTTGCTGTGTAGTAAAGCAGTAGTCCTGTGAATCATACTGGGGACTTACTAAAAACAGGCACCACCCCAGATTTATTGATTTAAGTTCCCCAAGTAATTCTAATGTTCAGCCTGATTTGGGATTCAGTTTTACTTAGAAATTCAAGCTACCACTTCAGACACTTACTGTGTTAAATGAGTATACAGTGACAAGTGGAAAACATCAAAAATGGTTTAAGATGTGACTGCTTAGCTGAGTGGCTAGTTATCATACACATCAGCCTCATGGTACATACAGACTCGTATCTCACTCAGCAGAATTCCATACCAATCGTAGACCCTCTGCATAGCTTACAAATAGTCACAATGCCAAGACTTTGCTGTATGTTGGTTTGCTCATTATTGCCAAGTGTTAAGACATGTCACATCTAAATTTTTGGAATCCTATAGGATGAGTCTTTATGTACCTCATGAAACTGTCAGAATTTCTCATGTTAAGCTATATTTTCACTTTCAATATATTCTGTGATTTAATTTTCCATTTGAATTAAATATTATTAACAGGATAATATATTTCTGTTAGTAGTTAGGGTTGTCTTTAACATGTTTACCATATAGGTGCCTGTGGTTCATGCTTGAAGTTTTAATGACAAAGAATGAAAACAACAGCCATGCCTTTATGAAGAAGATGGCAGAGAACATCAAATTAACCAGGGATGCCCAGTCTCCAGATGAATCCAAGACAAATGAAGTAAGATGAGTGTTAGACCAGTGGGTGTTGAAACCATGTTATCTTGACCATTATGTAAGAATTTAAATCGCAGAATGTTTACAAAATATGTTTATCGTCAGTTATTGTATTTCATTACAAGTTCATTTCATTTTCACAATCTTCAATACTCTGAAAAAGACGTTAAAACTTCTGCAGAGTAGGAGCGTATAAGAATAAAGTGTACAACAGTGATGTCTTAGGAACTTTTAATGAGAGTTAGTTTTTTTTTTTTTTAAGACAGGGTCTCACTCCGTCACCCCGGATAGAGTGCAGTGATGTCATCATAGCTCACTGCAACCTCAACCTCCTGGGCTCAAGTGATCCTCATGCCTCAGCCTCCCAGGCAGCAAGGACTACACTCAAGCACCACATGCTTGGCCAAGAGTTAGATAGATATTCTTTTTGTGTGCTTTCTTTGGTTTGTTTGTTTATTTTTAATGCATACTTAGCGTTCATGTTCAAGTAGAGGGATTTTGTGGTTTTTTTGTTTTTTTTACCAAGAGGCTACATAAAGAGTATTGAACAGAAATAGGAAATGATCAAGGAATAAGTAACCACATGTCCTGCTTTTATTCAACTCTATATATTTGCTGGAATTGTTGTAATTGTGATTATTTTGCAATACTGAAAGTTACATATCTTTTTTTTTCCTCCCTAGAAACTTTATACAGTATGTGATGTGGCTCTGTGTGTTATAAATAGTAAAAGTGCTTTGTGCAATGCAGATTCACCAAAGGACCCAGTCCTCCCATTGAAGTTTTTTACACAACCTGAAAAGGTAATTTTCTTTCACTCATTTTTCTACCACAATAAAATGATTTAAATTTCATTTACTGTCAACCCTAGTGGCAAATACTGGATTGTCTTGACTATAGAGTAAAAAAATACCTCTGGATTTATCAAGGAATGAGAGATTGTCTTTCACACCCCTGAACAACATCATTCCCTCTAGAATAGAATATAAATGAAGCTTGTTGCTCCTTCTGGGAATTTCTAGTATGAAGAGGAGTTTTCAGATTTTTAAAATTATTTTAATCTTATTTTATTAAAATAATGTTAGTATTTTTACAGACAAATTTTAAATATCTGGTACAATATAAACATAAATATGACTATATATGAAATAAAATGTTAGGGTTAATGAATTTGGTCTTGGCAATTGATAGTCTGGAATTGTAATCAACTACTTCTAACTTGAAGGACAAATTAACTCCTATAAGCCTCAATTTCTTCATCTCTATAATGCAGGTGTCAATAATACATATGAACAATTACCAATATCTAGGTTTATATGAAGAGTTTATCACATAGAAGCATTCAGTAAATGGTATTATTAATAACATTTATTCTGCTATCAGTGAATTAAGTTTTCCATGTAAGTAAATTTTCCAGATAACCCAAGCTCTGTAAGGTTTTCCAGCTAATTTGGATTTTTTAAAACTTTATTTTTATTTCTGGGTTTTGTTTTTGTTTTTGTTTTTGAGATGGGGTCTCACTGTATCATCCAGGCTAATCTCAAACTCCTGGTCTCAAGTGAGCCTACCATCTCAGCCTCATGAGTAGCTGGGATTACAGGCATGATCCACTGCACCTGGCAAAACTTCTAAAAAATATCTTTTATTTGTTCCTTTTAGGTGGTATTTTGAAGTTTGTTTAACTTTACTGTGATTTATTAAAAAAACAGAACCCCAAATGTTTTTAATTGGAGGAAAATATAGCATTTCAAACATTTTTACACATTTTCAAACCAATAGATATGCCTCAGTAACAACCCCCTTTGAGTATCCTGCAAAAGAACATTCTAGGAAATGGAGCTTCCTAATTTGAATGCCATACTTTGCTAAAATTTAATCTCATTTTCATTATTGATTTAGTGTTCAACATATACTATGCCTGGCTTTTGATAGCAATAATAAGAATTGCAAAAGTATTTGCCTTCTAATTGAATCTGCTGATCTTCATGAATATTCCTAAGTGAGCTCTGGAATTTAAATTTTTCCTATTGTTGACCCAGGGCCGTCTTCACTGAAATGGTACCCAGATAGAATCTCCATAACTGCAGTGATACCATAATCAGGAATTAAGTTGCAATTTGTCACTACACCTACATGGTCTCACAAACAGTGTTTTTTCATTGTTTTTTCTTCTGTTATCTGCAGTGTATAGTGTTTTAGTCTTAATAACAACCTAAGTTTTTCTATTTTCAATATGTTACTTTCCACATTTCTTTTTCCGGTATGTTGCTTTTTAATCTGTTACTAATTCAAACACTTGAACACTAGGTTGTTCAGATAGTGAGCCTAGTGAAGCTAATAGTGTATCTTCATGAATGAAGTGAATGAACTTTGGTGCCCAGACCTCATAACATTTATTTTATCTGCATAAAAGCCTTTGTGCATAATAAATGATATAGCTTTGCCTAGCACAGATGACAAAAGTGTGATTTCCTCACTGGCATACTTAAGCCCTTTGTTCTTTCCCATGATACTAGTGTGAAGGTAAATTTAATGAAAGAAATATATTTTTAATGATACTACTTAAAAGTTAATTTCTTGATTATAGTAGATACTTTTGCTTCAGTGACATACCATTGTGGTTTATTTGTTTGCAATTTTCAGAATATTTAACAGGGAAAGGCATCAAAGGATCAAATTTGAACTCTTAAGTTTTATATTGCTGTAACTTTCAAAAAAGTTCCATAATTGCATTTTGGTTTAATTCATTTATTAACTGGTTACTATCACTGCTATCAAAGAACATTAATATTGACTTAAATATATTTTGATGATATATTTACCTTTGTGATTTGGACCATCAGTCTACTTATGGTTCTAAGAAACAAAATATTTTTAATCAAAGTGACAGATATTTTTCAATGAGGATAATTTTCTTAAGATCTAGTGTGGAATTCCTTCAGTGAAATTAAGTGTGTCTAGTATGTACATAGTATCATATTGGATACTTTCAGAGCCCAAAAGTTTTATGATAAAGTGAAGAAGTTGAAGATAATTTAATGAAAAAACTGGAGACTATTTGCACTGAACAATATGAAAAAATAAGAGTATGCTTTATTTAAAATGTGATTTAGGAAATTTACCTCTGACATTTGCCTAAGTCTTAGGTGACATTGATTTAATTTAAAGCTAGATATATGATATGGCTCATTAAATGTGTTTTGATTATTTGATGAATTGGTATATATTGTTAGCACCAATGTAATAATTATTATTGCAAGGCACAAGTCCTGAAAAGTCTTATTGGGTCAATAAAAATATACATGTTCACTTTGGTTGATGTATTTTTTTTTTTTAATAGGACTTTTGTAATGACAAAAGTTATGTTTCAGAAGAGACAAGAGTACTTCTGTTAACAGGAAAGGTATTATGTTCTTGATATTTGGGGATCTTTATTTCATGTATATGTGTGTGTATATGTATGTATGTGTGTGTGTGTATATATTCTAGGGGACTTAAATGTCCCCTAGAATTTATAGTTCCTGATTCTTAGGGATCATGTCGTAAATTTGTAGCATTTAAAGCAACTGCATTCTCAGACTTTTTCTGTCATGTCTTATCTTCTGAATCGCTACTGTGCTTTCTCATCAGTAATGATAAGCTTCAATTTATTTACAATCCACAAAGCAGACTTTTCTGAGAAATGGTAAAATGAACTTAGATGTTACAGGATAAAGAAAAGTAATAATTTTAAGGTAATAATGAGCTACATAATTTATATTCTGTAAAAGTAATGTGATGGCACCTAAAAAAGCAAAAGGAAATTTGATTTTTGGTAAACAGTTACTAAACTATTGTTATGTATATTCAGTAGTTTGTTTATGCTACATTTTATTATGTACTTCACTGTATTTTAGTGAAGTACATAATAAAATGTAGCATAAACAAACTATTACATATATATTTTGATTGAATAATAAAGGATAATACTGTCTAGTTATTAAATAGAGTTAATGCTTATGACTTTTAGTTGTATTAAAACAACCAAACACAATTTTACAGAATTGTCATCTCTAATAAATTTAAGGTTGACTTTCCAAGGTAACAAAAATCCCTTGGCTTAGGCTGAACAGTATCTCTCATTATGTGTCTAAACTTACATGTATTCCGTTCAGTAAGTTATAAATAATGTGTGTGTGTGTGATTTTTAGCCAAAGCCTGCTGGAGTACTAGGTGCAGTCAACAAGCCTTTATCAGCAACGGGAAGGAAACCCTATGTTAGAAGCACTGGCACTGAGACTGGAAGCAATGTTAATATAAATTCAGAGCTGAACCCTGCAACCGGAAATCGATCAAGGCAATTTTTTCTCCAGTTGTTTTTGTTACTAGCACTCACTACTTGGTTTATCTTTTAATATATTCTGTGTTTTGGTACAAAATAACACTGATAAATTTTTATATTTTTGATGATGAAAATCAAGAGTGGACTATACATTTTGAAACCACATAGCATTCTAAGTGTGTAGAAAATTTAACAGAGAAAACATAAGAATTTGTAATATATTACAACTAATTTACATGGAAATGTTTATTTTTATATATATAAGAAAATTCAGGAGCCATGCATGGTGGCTTGCACCTGTAATCCCAGCTACTGAAGAAGCTTAGGTGGGAGGATTCCTTGAGCCCAGGAGTTCAAGACCAACCTGAACAACATAGCAATAACCCCGCATCTCAAAAAAAAAGAAAATTCAACATTTAGGGAAACTATGAAAATATAACTCTTTTAAATAAATTGAATTGCTTTTTAATTTTTAACTCAGATTAGTATGAGTTAAAATATCATTCTGACATTTTCCACTTATAAAAATGTTCTGTGTTTATATCAACATATCAAGCATTTACTGCATTAGCCATTGTGTAAGAATTTCCACTTGATCCTACTCTTTTTCTTCTCTTATATAAACGTAATTTTTTATCAATACATAATACTTATACATATTTATGGGGCACAGGTGACATTTTGATATATGCATACAATGTACAGTGATCAAATCAGGGTGATCAGTATACCCATCACTTCAAAATTTTATCATTTCTGACCCTACTCTTACCAACACTAAATATTGAAGCTTTTAAAGATTTTATTCTTACATAAGAAATCTTAAGAATAAATTGAACCAATGATGTTTTAAACCATTTTTATCAGTAGATCCCCAAAATAGAAAATAAATTAATGTGGAGGACAGCTGTGGTTTAAAGAGATGATAGAGGTCAAATACCTCTCAAGCAGCCTCTCCTTATAACCACCCCTTCCAGAGCATTATGGAAATGACTATACCATGGTCTATAGTTTTATTTTTGTTTTGGGGTTTTCTATTAATACTCCCAAGAGATAAAGCTTAGAATAGTTTTATTATTGTGTTTCTTGACAATCCTTTTGTGAGATGGTTGTACGCAGTCTTATGTTTTTACGGTTAAATGGAAATCAGTAACATGATATAATAAAGCAATAGTCCATAACCATAGGAGATCTGAATCTTGCTATTGTTGATTCACTTGGTGAGGGTTCTAAACCAGCCTTTCCTTATTGGTTTAGTAAGAAAATGAACTTCTATTCGTGTAATGAAATAAGAAGCCTTGGTTTACTTTTCTTCAACAGGGAACAGAGTTCGGAGGCAGCAGAAACCGGAGGTAGTGAAAATGAAGAGAACCCTGTGAGAATTATTTCTGTCACACCTGTAAAGAATATTGACCCTGTAAAGAATAAGGTAAATTTAAAAGTTTAACAAGTGGATTTTTCCCCATAATTGGAATCGTACTAACATTTTATAGCAGGGGCAAGAGAAACACAGCCAGCAGGTTAATGTCCATAGTGCATTTTATACATGTGTCTCTACCACTCCCTGCAGTACTTACTCTGCCTCACTCTCAAAAACGATTCTGTTTACAGGCACACACTTTGTTTCACAAGAATTTTTGTGGTCACCCATAAATGGTATCCTTCTCTCACACTACCCATCCCAACACTTTGAAAGGACAAGAATTGAGAGCTTTTGAGATCTTTTCAAAAGTTTGTTGATTCTTATCAGAGGTCAGCACTCTGTTTTGTTTTTACTGTATTTTTACAATTTAGCCATTTAAAGTGTGTTTGAGTTTTTATTTAACAGCTGCATTCTTCATTATTGATCTTTAAATTATGGCACCCAATTTTCTTTAACAATATTTTTGGCATAATTGGTGGGAGCATCAAACAGACCTGATTTTGCATCCTTGCTCTGCTACTTACTGTCTGTTGATTTGGGCAGATTGCTTGACTTCTCTAAGCTGCCATTCAACTGTAATGTGAAATTGATAACTTACCTCAGTCGGAATGGCTTAAAGATACTGAGTCTTTTTAAAGTCTTTAAAGATACTGATACTTTTTTTCCCCACAGAATCATATTCTTGACATGCTGATCTTTTTATTACTACCATATAGTCTGGTCATCAAATATTTTAGGTATTACCCTCAGGTACATAAAATATAATAGGACTGTGAATTTTTCTACAGTAGCTTAACTTTTCCTTTCTAAACTCTCATTCTCTGAACTCAACCTGAGTAAATAAGGATAAATTTTTAGATCAGATTCTCACTATCGAAATTCTTGCTTCTTGCTATTTGAAATACAGCATGCTAGTGGATTCAGGTAATAGGGTACCTCTCATTATCATAACTCTTGAATCTAGGAACCAAAAGATTGAATATTGTAGGATGCTTGTGTAGAATTAAGCAGTCTTAGCATAAACTTAGATACAAAAATGCATATTGCCACAGATATCCAGTTATATCATGTACTCATAATGCACGTTAAGAGGTGGTACATTGATTGACATGCAAATGTTCAGTGCAACCAGTCATCTGTAACTTTTTCAGCCACTGCCTAAAATTATATATAATTTTGATAAATTGGATATTTAAATTCTTATTTCTGATAAACAAAAGGCCTTACTTTCTGATTGATCTGTAATATATTATTCCAAACCCTCATTTTAACTCATACTTCCAAAGCCTATTTCAACCAATTCCCTCTAGTCTGAAGAGATGAGGCTTATATTTTGACCAAAGCATGATGACTTCCTGGTCAGGTCCCCATACATTTATAGGGACATTTCTTTCCTAGGTCTGATTCTCTGGCCCATAGGCTCAAAAAACTATCCTGTTAGTACACTAAAAATATATATGAAGATCTAAAGGAGTGTTTCTTGCTAATCAATTCCTCAAAGAAAATGATGTATAAACCAATTTATCAGTTCATATATGTGAAAATTATTCAGCTAAGTGGATATGCATGTTTACAAATTGGCACATTTTCTACTCTTACTATGTGGGGGAAATTGTAGTATGAAGGATGAATATGAGAGGTAGTTAAAAACAGAACTATGACACACATATCCCATGGATCCAGGCAAGCAATATTGCCTTTGTTGTCTTCTGCGAGTTTTCTTTTTCTTAGTACCTGAGACAACTTGTTCCCTCTTTATTTGGCTTTTGCCTGCCTCTTTGAACATGTGCACAAGTATGTAATTTGCATAAATGTGTGAATGTGATCATGTCCATGATTTTTAACGTCAACTCTTTTCCTTTTGAAACAATCTAATCTGTATATGTCCCTTTTTTCTCTGTAGTCTTATCATTGTCACGTTTGTGTACACATATGCTTTGTTTCCCCCTTTTTGCCACTACACAGTTATAATATTCTTTATAAATTTACTGTGTAGAAATAAATAATAAAATAAATAGAAGCACACCTACTGATGCTTTTATTTCAGTGGGATTCCTCAAATATAAATACATTACAGATTCTAGATATTTCTATATTGATTTCCTGAAAGTGTGGAACAGTTGACATTTCTACCAGCAGGATATGAGAGTATTTTTTTCTCTGCATACCCACCAACAATAGGTTTTGCAGTTCTTTTGAATTTTTTTTCACCTCCAATATTGAAACTACTGCCCCATTTTAATTTGCGATTCTCTGACAGCCAGTATGTTTGTTGACCATTTGCATGTGCTTTTCTGTAAATTGCCTGTTCATATTTTCCCCTTTCAAAATTGTTATCTTTGTCTTGTCTAACTCAACTTCAATTATAGCAAAATAATGCTGTAATTATTTTACTGTCTTGTTAACATTCTTGCTCCCTTTCAATCCAATTGCCTTATAGCAGCCAATGTGGTATTTTAAAAATGTAATTTGGATTATGTGTGTCCTCTGGTTAAAAATTTCTTTAGCACTAGAAGAAAATCAAAATTTCTTAACATGTCCTATAAGGCATTCATGATTCATCCCATTCCTGCTTCTCCTGCATTTCTTATGCCTCTCTCCCATCATTCCTCACAGTCTAGATTCCTTAAATCTGCCAAATACTTTCCCTCTTGATGTACTTTATGCTGTCTTTTTCCTCTGTCTAGAATACTTCACTTTCATATGACAGGGTCTTGCCTTGATATTATTTAAATAATACTTTCCCAAAAGGACCAATTAGAAGCTGATGCTTCCTCTGATTTTTTTTTCAGAACACCCTGTTCTATAACCTCTTAGCACTCAAGTAATTCGTACTTTAATATTTATTTTTTAAAACATTAGTTACCTGTCATTCTAACCTATATGAGGACAGGAACCGTATCAGTTTTGTTTCCCGGTCTATACCAAATAGCCACAACACTTTGTAGACATTCAGTTGAACAAATGGTTCCTACTTCAAGTTAATAATACTTAGTTGTATTGTTGATACATCTTGTTTTGCCCAGAAATCACCATCTTTCCCCAAGATGACTTTGTGTATCTCTTCTGTGATCCATAATGTATTGTTACGGTTCTCTTGTGGGCCACCTTACTCTTGGTCCTTTTGTGTAATATCTATTCTCTTAAAATGGGACTTAACATTAAAGTAAACCCTGGAGTAAAACACTGATTTGTGAATTTATCTCACTTAAACTACTACTCCAAGGAGCTTTCATTTAATTAATTTTTCTTAAAACATGAAGATTTGTAATGTTTTTTCCCCCAGTCGTTCTGGAAAGATTTTCTGGGGAAAATTAAAATTAATTAAGAAGATATAAACCATGTGTGGTGGCTCATGCCTGTAATCTCGGCACTTTGGGAGGCTGAAGTGAGAGCATTGCTCAAGGCCAGAAGTTTGAGACCAGCCTGGGCAACATAGGAAGACACATTTTTATAAATAACCAGATGTGATAGCACATACCTGTAGTTCCAGCTACTCAGGAGGCTGAAGTAGGGGGATCACTTGAGGCCAGGAGTTCAAGACCAGCCTGGACAACATAGCAAGACCCCATTTCTACACACAAAAAAAATAGAAAAATTAGCTGGGCATAGTGATGCACATTTGTAATTCTAGCTACTCAGAAGGCAGAAGCAAGAGGATCACTTGACCTTAAGAGTTTGAAGCTGCAGTGAGCTGTAATTGGGTCAGTGTACTCCAGCCTGGATAACAGAGTCATGCCATGCCTCAAAAATACATAGTCTAATTTTTTGGATGATAATAGTGTTACTTTGCTTCCTTTTAATCAATTAAAGTTATCAATTAAAATTATAATTATTTCCTAAATATCATTCATATAAAGGTCACTTTCATTCTGAAAACTATTACTTCTCCATTATGTTTATTATAGTAAAATGGGATTTTATTACTTTAAACATTTTAGATGACTTAATACATGATAAACTAGAACAAGAAAAGAAGAAAATGTCCAGAGAAAAGGTTAATGATTGATGCTGTAAAAAGAGACAAAAGTTGGAATTAATGAATGGAGTGAGAACTCAAAGTACTTTGTGTCACAGAACTACAAAGATTATCATCATTAGATGCATCATAGAGAAAATAGCATATTGATTTATGAAAATGCTCTGTTTGAGAAGTGATAAATTTAGAGCACATCATCCATGAAAAAGGGCCTTTTCATTTGGCTCCAAGCACGGTGCCTCACACCTGTAATCCCAGCACTCAGGGAGGCTGAGGCGGGAGGATAGCTTGAGCTCGGGAGTTCAAGACCAGCCTGAGCAGGAGCGAGACCCCGTCTCTACTAAAAATACAAAAATTACCCAGGCGTGGTGGTGTGCACCTATAGTCTCAGCTACTCAGGAGACTGAGACAAGAGAATCACTTGAGCCCAGGAGTTTGAAGTTGCTGTGAGCTATGATGACACCACTGCACTCTAGCCAGGGTGACAGAGCAAGACTCTGTTTCAGATTTTTAAAAAAACCTTTTGGAATAGATATGATAGCAAAACAAATATGGTTTTCTTTATATTTACTGCTTGTGCTTTTAATACACCTTTATTGAGCACATTGAATGTGCCAAGCACCATACTAGCTAGCTACCAGCCCAACCCCTCTCCTCAAGGAGCTTATTTCCCAATGGGATGTAAGCAATTAACTAGAAGCCCAGGAATCTCACCTCCTTTAAAATACTCTCCAAATACATTTTTGTAGGATAGGTCATTGATATTTAAGGAATTTATGTTTATAGAATTGTTTTGTGCTCTTTTAGGAAATTAATTCTGATCAGGCTACCCAGGGCAACGTCAGCAGTGATCGAGGAAAGAAAAGAACAGTAACAGCAGCTGGTGCAGAGAATATCCAACAAAAAACAGATGAGAAAGTAGATGAATCAGGACCGCCTGCTCCTTCCAAACCCAGGAGAGGACGTCGACCCAAGTCTGAATCTCAGGGCAATGCAACCAAAAATGATGATATAAATAAACCCATTAGCAAGGGAAGGAAAAGACCTGCAACCAGTCAGGAGAGCCCTGGGGGTTTGGAAGCAGGTAATGCCAAAGCACCCAAACTGCAAGATGTAGCCAAAAAGGCAGCACCGGCAGAGAGACAAATTGACTTACAAAGGTAATATACATCATTTCTTCCTGAATTTTGAGTTTAGACATTTTGTTTTATTCTTAGTATGTGCCAATCACCTGAAACACATAGGCATTTGGGAATGAAAACTGTATTTGGTTTTCCTGAGTAAGTTACAATGGCATTTGTTTTTATCTCATACTCTCCATTTTTAAGGCACTGATTTGAAAAAATCTCTTTTTTTTGTTTGGTTAATTTTTATTTAGTATATAGTATTTTGATTTTTCTATTTATTAGCAAGGAGAATATCTTTTGTCTGGTGTCCTTCAAATGGTTGCATAGGTTTACATATCATAACATGAAGGATTACCTTTGGACACAAAATCCCAGAATGGAGAAGACAGTGATGAGATGTGACCAGGGACAGCCTGCTCTTTAATTCTTCTTGTTATAGTTAATTTTAATATAGATCAACAATGTACCTCTCCCCTACCCTGCCCGGTGAAACAGCCTAACAGCTGCTCATCTTTGATTATTCTTAGGCTGGGATTTCGGATTTTCCATACTATAACAATGATGTCCTATTTGGAGATCTAGAAGGTAGCTCCTTTCATCTTGGCCTGCAATTAGAACTCACCCTGTCCTCCTCCTTTCTTCTTATATAGCTAACTCATCTACCCCTGAATTAGATTATTATAAGCATCTGAATTCCTTCTAGAGAAGAGTCCCAGTTTTGATCAACTCAGAATACTTCCCCTATCCTGCTTCAATATTTTTATAAAGTGCAGTGTCACTGAAGCATATGTATAAGTACATTTAAAATATTATCATTTATGAGGCCGGGCACGGTGGCTCACACCTGTAATCCTAGCACTCTGGGAGGCCAAGGTGGGAGAATCACTGAAGGTCAGGAGTTCAATACCAGCCTGAGCAAGAGCGAGACCCCATCTCTACTAAAACTAGAAAGAAATTAGCTGGACAACTAAAAATATGTAGAAAACATTAGCCAGGCACGGTGGCACATGCCTATAGTTCCAGCTACTCGGGAGGCTGAGGCAGGAGGATCGCTTGAGCCCAGAAGTTTGTGGTTGCTATGAGCTAGCCTGATGCCACGGCACTCTAGCCCGGGCAACAGAGCAAGACTCTGTCTCAAAAAAAAAAAAAAAAAAAAAATTATCATTTATGAAATTCTGGAATTTGGGGCTATTGTATCTCTATGTATTTTAAGTGCTTCTAGACGTCTTTTACAATATCTCATGGCTTCTAATATAGTGTTGCCATGAGCCAGACTCAATACTAACTTCTTTATTTGTTAACCCATTGAATCCTTAAAACAGCTCTGTAAGTACTATCGTTATCCCCAGCTTGCAGAGTGGAGGAAACTCAGGGATAGAGGCCTGAGTGATTTTTGTCCCCTTTGCTCAAATAAATGGTGGAGGCAGGATTAAATTAAAACCAACGCAGTATGACTCCAGAGTTGTAACCACCATACTATATTGTGCTTTTAAGATTAAAATTAATTGTTAGCTGGGCTTGGTGGTACACAGCTGTAGTTCCAGCTACTCAAGGAGGCCAGGGAGGGAGGATCACTTGAGCCCAGGAGTTCAAGGCCAGCCTGGGCAACATAGTGAGACCCTGCTTCCAAAAAACAATTAAGCCTTAATTCTAGTCACTGTGTAGCATACAAAACCGGCATTACAGTAAATGCTTTGAAAATATTTGCTTGTGTATTTTAAATAGTTAATATAGTCCATGTATGTGATAGTTTCCATAAAATGGAATATATTTACATACAGTTTTAATAACTATTAAGCAAAATAGCTCACTTATTTAAAATAATCATAGGTTAGCTCAGGCACAGTGGCTCATACCTGTAATCTCAGTACTTTGGGAGGCTGAGGCAAGAGGATCTCTTGAAACTAGGACTTTAAGACCAGCCTGGGCAACATAGTGGGACCTCATCGCTACAAAAAAATAATAATCACAGGTTAAATGAGACCAAGTGTGGTCATCTTTTTAAGCTCTTTCAGAGTGCATACAAAACCCTTGCAATTTGGGAGTTAAAGAGGAGAAAACCAAGAGAGAATGATCAGATGTTTCTGAAGGTGGCAAACTTAAACAAAGCATCCAATGCTAAGAACAAGACTGTGGTGAAAATTAGTTAGAATTATGTATAGAATCAAGTCATATATGATATGGTGCCTGGCATCTATATTAGTAGTAACAATAGTGATAATAGGAAAAGTTCGGTGCGCATCTGTGACTTGCCAACAACCATTGTGAAGCAAGTACAATCCTAAATTAGAGGTAAGGAAAGGAAGACCTGAGAAGACCTTTCTCAGGTCACTTGGCCCGTGCTACCCAGGGCTGGGCTTCAAATCCAGGAATATCCCGTATTATCTGCCTCACTGTAATACTAACAGTGGTAGCTGCAGTTATGTCTTTCTCTAGCATATGTATTAATAGTATTTTGAAACATTTTTAAGCTATGAACATTCAGGACCCTATTATTTGGGGTTTTTTCCCTCAATATGTAAAAGGAGATGTTTTAGTGTGTATTTACCAATGAACTGTGGATTAGACAGATACGTTAAAAGTTCCTTGATGGTGACTCAACAGATGTTTTAACTATGCCTCAATTGCAGGAGAAAACATCAAATTTCAAAATCCTGAAAAGTGCCAACTTTATTTCATGTGGAACTGTAGCTTCCACTTTTCTCCAAGATTCTGAACATAGCTTTCATTAACTGCAAATGTTACCTGTGAGTGATCTGACATTACACCTGTATTTTCCTGAGGCCTAGTGAGGATCAAATACAGGTTACAGCTCGCATCACTGATCAATTCTGAATATATAGTACCTTGAATCATCCTGTTACGGTTATCATTACAGTTTCAACCAACTCACTGGTAAGAGAAGAAATAGGGTTGCCAAACCTGAGAGCCATCAAACATTTCCAAGCTATGGATGAACCCAGGGTGATAGAATCGGCTCTCAATAGGGGCCTTGGATTATGTCATCATGTCTGAAGTGCTGCACCAAGTATTAATAGTTTACGCCTGGGTTTTATTTGATAAGTAAGGCTGAGCCGCCTTGTGCTTCTCTGTGGCCCTGCGTTCTGACTCCACGCTACCACTTCATCAGTCTTTCCTTTGCCTTGCGTTACTCTCCACCTTTCACTTGCTTAAGTTCTCACTGCCCAGATGGTCATTTCCTGCTCTGGGCACAACTCTCTGTGCAGTGGCATCTCGAAAGTGCCTTTCTCCTAGCATTACCCTGATCACCTTTACTCTGAACTCCTTTGTCGATCTGAGTGCAGGATTCCCGCTCACCCCAAGGTACCGCTGTCTACTAGCACCAACTCTGGAAAACTTATACAATTTTATCACTTGGTATTTATTATCGTATCATATGATTGTTTAGATTTTATCATTAAATAATTAAAACCATTTTCAAGGCCATGATAATGCCAACTGCAGTCTAGGTGCCTTATGTTTGTTACCTCATTTAATCCTTCAGCCTTCAGGTAGAATTCTGACCAGTGTCAGCCTCAGAGCCATTTTCATACCACATCCTTCACTTTCTAATAAGTGGCAAGTGCTTGACCCCTGGAGAATTCCTCTTACTAGTTTTTTATTGACAACATTAGATCAATAATTTTTTTTAGCATGATCCCTACTTACATGATTTATTTACTGGTTCAAGGATATTTTATTCCACCAAAACATAAAGAGTATATGCAAAAATTTACTGGCATAGATTTTATCTGGTAGTTGATGCTGAGCATTTTAACTTTTAAAGTTAACTTGAGAATATTTAGATCCCTTTTGCATTTTTGCAGTAAACATATTCCCTTAACTCTTTGTGTGTATGTTGGTCCCAGTAAGTTTTCCTGATTATATTTCAGGCTTCATTTGAAATTGTTAGCTTATTTTGAAAAAATTCCTTCAATTCACCCAATATATCTCTAAAAATCAGCCATTTTGCACTGTGGTCAGGAAGCAGTTAACAGTATTAACTGGATATTAATGTTGGCTTTCTGTGAGTTTTGGGTGAGGGAATGATCATCTGTTTCAGTAGTTCACTTGTTTTTCCTCTATTTGTTGGAGTTATTGTGCAGATGGGAAACAATTCCAAATGTTTTGCATTGAGAATGTGTTTTTAATAGGTCTGCTGATTCTTGAATGTTTTGCTTAAACTTAAGGCCACATTCTTTGACAAAGAAGAGATTATCGATATGTCAGTGGAGAAATAGTTCTCAAACTTGGGACTTTCGGGGAATCTAAATTTAAAGAAGAAAATATCTATAGAATAACAGACTATAGTTTTCTCATCTTTGGATTAACATATTTTGGTTAGCGTGCTTAGTGTTGGAGTATTCGAGGATCTTGCAATTTGTCTTGAACAGAATCTACTGACTTCCTGTGCTCACTTGTATATTGAGGTTTCCTCACATTACATAGGACTGTACCTTAGAATTAAAGTAAAAGGAACCCCTAAGTGTGTATCCTCATGTGTTAAACAACTGTATATTCGTTTGACATGAATATTTCTCCAGTAACAAGTAAATTTTCACCAAAATAATATGAAATTTTTCAGAAGCCACGTGCTCGGAAGTGATGGCGATTCACTTTGGGATGTAGAGTCAAGCTCAGGAAATTCTTGCAGTGATCTGGATCGTTTATAAATCTATGTGAGCACCCGGGAAGACACTGAGGACTCAGAGCTAGTACAGGGAAGCTTCCTGAAGGTGCAGCAGACAGCTTGTAGAGGATTCTTTGATACCATTTTATTAAAGTTGGCTTTGTATGTTATAACAAATTAATAGTCTCTGTAAGAATATTAATAATCACTTAGCTTTGGTAGCATTGTTGCCTTTATAAAATGTGTATGTAGTCTTGGGGTTTGGGAATGTATCTTTCTTTCTCTCCCAGGTTTGGAATTGTTGAGAATGAGACAGAGGTAACACTGAACCTCTGTCTCATTCTCAATGAGAATGAAAATGAGACATTCATTCTCATGAATGAGAGAATTTAAGCATAAGGCTGCTTAAAATGTAGCACGACGTAAGCAGAATGGGTAAATTAGTAAGTGCCTCGCCCCAGAATTGAGGAGCCACAGGCAGACCGGGCTGTACCTCTCAGGGCAAAAGACTAAATCTAGACGAGGCCAGGCCCAGTGTGCCCATCTCTTTCCCCCGTCTCATCTATTAGATGAGTTCTTCCTCCTCGCAAAGAGGAGTAGGTGAGAAAGGAAAGAGATCGTGTCTCACTCTCTTGGACTTCTAGGGATCAGAGTTGCCCTCCCTACTAGGGAGGTGGTACAGATGGGGGGCTGCTAACCTCTTAACAGAATTAAACTGAATTTTCCTCCCGTCTTTTTTTAGTGCACTAAAATGTGTATGTTTACCCAGCTAAAGAGTCACAACTTGGCCGGGCGCGGTGGCTCACGCCTGTAATCCTAGCACTCTGGGAGGCCGAGGCGGGTGGACAGCTCAAGGTCAGGAGTTCGAGACCAGCCTGAGCAAGAGCGAGACCCCATCTCTACTATAAATAGAAAGAAATTAATTGGCCAACTAAAAATATATGTAAAAAATTAGCCGGGCATGGTAGCGTAGTCCCAGCTACTCGGGAGGCTGAGGCAGAAGGATCGCTTGAGCCCAGGAGTTTGAGGTTGCTGTGAGCTAGGCTGATGCCACGGCACTCTACAGCC
>CAUYRT010072069.1:0-19253 GCA_963574885.1 Lepilemur ruficaudatus
ATCCTTCTGCCTCAGCCTCCTGAGTAGCTGGGACTACAGGCATGTGCCACCATGCCCGGCTAATTTTTTACATATATTTTTAGTTGTCCAATTAATTTCTTTCTATTTATAGTAGAGACGGGGTCTCGCTCTTGCTCAGGCTGGTTTCAAACTCCTGACCTTGAGCTATCCACCCACCTCGGCCTCCCAGAGTGCTAGGATTTCAGGCGTGAGCCACCACGCCCGGCCAGAGCTGTTTTTTTTAAAGCCGCTTCTCTCTACTGTTCCTGGGAGATGAATCCCCTGGAAGTGCTTATGTGCCTATATGAAACAGCCATTTGTTCCTGTGGTCTAGATAGAATTGCATATACTTAGTCCCCTCTGCTCCCAGAGCTAAGAGGTTTAGGATGCAGACCCTTGGGTACAAGATGCAAAAGCTGGGGCCCTCAACGTGTGGACAAACTCATTCCAGAGGGGATTAATAGGCCTGGAGTTATCATTGGGGTGAGGTCAGGGAAAAAGCTTGGTAAGTACCAATTTGCTTCTCAGGCTGCCAGTGGGCTAATACTTGTCTCCTCCCTTAACTCCTTGACGCAAATTAGTTAGAAACCAGTCCACCAAGTAACCACTGGAAGAGTGTGTCATACACCCCTTCAGGGAGAAACAGGGGGTTGCATTTTTTAAGCCCCTTCTCTGCAATGTTTCTAGGGGATAAAGTCCCAAGAAGTGTTTACATGCCTATATAAAACCACTGCTTTTTTCCTATGATCTACAAAGTTATGTGTATGCCAGTCCCCTCTGCTCCCAGAGCTAGGAAGTTTAGGATGCTATCCCTTAAGTGGAAGATTTAAAAGTTAGGGCACTCAATGTGTGGAAAAACTTCTTCCAGGAGGAATCAACAAACATGGAGCTATCACTCATTCCCCTAGGGCAAGCCAGAGATGGATCAGGAAATGCTGATGTGCTTCTTGCCCTGGCTTCTGACTAATACCTGTTTGCCTCCTTAACTCCCCAGTGCAAGTGAGTTAGAAGCCAGGCTGCCTGGAGGACAAGGATAAGGAAATGCTGATGTGCTTCCTGGTCTGGTTTCAAATTAATACTTGTCTGCGCCCTTAACTCCCTAGTGCAATTCAGTTAGAAGCCAGGCTGCCAAGTGTCCACTGGAAGAGTCTGTCCCTTCCTGAGAGAGGCAGGGAACTGTGTTTTTAATCCCTTCTCTGTACTGCTTCTGGGGGATGAGGGCCCAGAAGTGCTTGTGTGCCTATATAAAACTGCCACTTTTTTCCTGTGGTCTAATCTTCTCTACTCCCAGAGCTGATGAATTAGGAGCCAAATCATGAGGAAATTTAGAATGAGGTTAGCATATGTAAAGTCCAAACCCTCCTCTCCACAGGGAGAACTGGGGATTCCTTTCTAGATTTTATGGTGCAGTGCTTGGGATGGAGTCTGTCCCTGAATGTGCCTCAGTTTTCCTACCCATACAATGTGGATATTTTCACAGTTGCCTGGTGGATAGGAGTTTCTCAATTTATCTCTGATTTTCTCCCAGAGAGAAGTGATCTATGAACAGATGTTTATTTGGTGTGTCCATGGGTAGAGGGTGAGTGAATAGCATCCTATGTCTGCCATGTTGCTGATATCACTCCTTGACTGATTTTTATATGTTAAGCCAACCTTGGATTTCTAGGATATATCCCACTTTATTATGCTATATTATAATCCTTTTCCTGTGTTGCTAGATTCAGTTTGCTAGTATTTTGTTGAAGGTTTTGGTGTTTATATTCATAAGGGGTATTGGTCTATAGTTTGCGTGTGATGTCTTTGGTTTTTGTACTAGGGTGATAGTGACTTCATAAAATGAGTTGCAAAGTGTCCCCTCCTCCTCTATATTTTGGAAGAATCTGTGAAGGACTGGTATTAATTCTTCTTTGAAAATTTGGCAAATTCACCAATTAAGGCATCTGGTCCTGGGCTTTACTTTGTGAGAAATTTTAAATTATGTAACTTGATCTCATTACTTGTGACACATCTTTTAAGATGGATCTAATGGGGGGGGAGGGAATGGCCGATTAGGGGTGACCTCCTGACTCTCTGCTCTCAGAGTAGGAGGTGAAGAATGCAGACAACTACACGCAAGTCAATCGCACTCCCATGGGATCAGCTTCGTGAATCTGCAGAGAGGTGACAAGCAGTGCTGGGGAAAAAACAGGTGAATCGGGAATCGACCACAAAGTCCAGAGAGTGTGAGATATACAATAGAGAGTAGAGCGTGGGATGGCGGCGCCCATCAGCTGGCCAGCAGGGGCAGTGCAATCTGACCCACAGGGTGATGACTCTTCCTCCACCAACTTCCACACCCATGCAGGCAGGGAAGCGCCTGAAGTCAGTGTGAAGTTGTAGCACGGGCCGACAGGTTGTGTGGCGTAGAGACAGAAGCAGAAAACGTTCTGAACTCTCCTGTGCATTTTGCTGGGTCTGCTTTGGGTAGGGGAGGGTCTGGACCGAGCAGACACTTCCTGATTCCGCAGGAGAGAGCTTGGTGATAGGCTTCTCACTTCAGGAGGCTGCCAGAACCAGAACAAGGGAGATGAACACCATAAAGGAGGTTCCGCCCTTGGAAATCACTGAAGATCTGGCTGGCACAGGGAGGGACACAGTATAGATTCCTGCTTCTGATCAGTTGTGAGTCAGTGTGTTAGGGAAGCAGTGGACTCAGCAGGCGGATCTTAGAGACAGCATGTAAAATCCAGCCCAGCTACCCTCCGTGCAGTCACCTCGCCTCCGCTGCTGGCTCTCAGTGAGTGGGCAGCTGCCATTTTGAGAGTCTATAGCCTAAAAATGCTGTGGCACATTGCCTAGGCAATGATCTCAGGCTTCGCCCCTACCCAGCCCAGTAGAGCAGGTCCGGCCCTTGCAGAAGAAAACGAGAGACTCTGATTTCTCTCCCAACCTGCTGGTCTTTTGGTGCTGGCGGCTCAAGCTCCGCTTTTGAAGGGGTGGAAAAGGGAGAGAGGTTGATTTTTTGGCTAAGTCGCCAGGTGGACTCAGGTGGTCCCCGAATCCCACCCAGCCCCTGTGTTTCATGCCAAAAGTACAGAGCCTGCCTTAGCAGGGCAGAGTTGTGAAGGAGACCACTTTTCCAGCTGTGACCTGGGGCGACACTACCACCTACACCTTCCTGCAACTAAGGCCGGGTGCTTGGCACCAAAGGAACAGATTCTACCCCTCAGCGGAGTAGTGAAAGAGGCCGTTTTTGACACTGAAACCATGGCGGGACTGCTACCTCCTCCACTTCCTCTCTGCCGCTGGGCTGCTTTGCATCAAAGCGCCAGATCCCTCCCCTGAAAGGGTGTAGTAGCAGCTTTTCAGGCTGTTTTTCAAGCTGAGACCCGTGGTCACCTCTTTGCTGTGATTGGGTAGCTGGTGCCTCCAGCCAAAGGGGCAGACCCCACTCTTGGAAGTGTGGAGTGGCGAGGGAGATCACTTTCTGGGCTGAGCCGTACTGGGGTTGCAGATGGCCCTTGGCTGCGACCAGGCCACTGGTATTTTGTATGGAAGGGACTGACCCCACCTCTGCAGGGGCAGAGTAGCAAGGCAGGCCGCTCTCTGGTCTGGGACCCTCAATGGCCTTGGGCAGGGCTTCTACAGCAGTCCTGAGGTTTATACTTCACACCAGCTAGATAAACCCTGCCCTTGGAGGGGTGGAGTGATGAAGAGTAGCCACTTCCTGGGCTGAGACGCCTGGTAGCCCTAGGAAGTGCCCTTCCCCCGGGCTGGTGGGTTATCTTCCCCTCTGGCAGGGCAGATTCTGCCCTTGGAGGAGGGGAAAAATAAGAAAATACGTTTTCCAGGCTGGGACTTGCAGCAGTCTCAGCCAACACCTCTCCCTCAGCCCACCAGGACAGACTCAGCCCTGGAAGGAAGGGAGAAAAGAGAAAAGTTGCTTTCCCTGTATGACTAGCTTGAATTTGTGGGGCCTTGGAACTAAGCAAAAGGGAACTGATTGATGACTTGGTATAGCGGGTTGTTTTTGATCATCTGATAAGATCAGAACACAAGGGCTTGCCCTTTGTGCCCAGGTAGTTGCCAACTTACGGGCTTGTGGTATGGGAAGGAAAACCATGACCGGAGTCCTTAGCAATTGCACCAATTGGCACCGCCCCCATCAGGAGCTGTACCACAAGAGTGGCATAAGAACCCTGAATAACATTTTAGCAGCTCCCCCCTAGCTACAGATCAAGCAATCTCTGAAGTATACTCTCTCAGGCTCACCAACACCTGTTGCTCTTCTCACCCCACCTAAAGTGGTAACAGGGCTCAAGGAACCCTTGGGAGTGGCATGACATTCCCCAAAGACTGAGATACCTGTACATCCCATTTCGGGGTTTAGAGCTCAATACAAAGTATTCCAATATTGGAATACCTTGATGATCAACTCCTCCATGCAAACTACAAGCAACAAAAGAGAGAGTAACCTCTTAGCCCAACACAGTGCCTCCCACCTCAAACTAGTGGTTGATAGTGGATTCATGCATGCACGAGTGATCCAACTCCTGGAAGTCTAAGCAAGGGATCCAAACTCACTAATCTTTGTAAGCAGAAGGTGAAGACAACAGGTCAAAGATAACCCAACAGGCTAAAACTCCTCTAAGACAATACAGGACCAGAGCACATCTTCCCAGCTCTGCCAAGGAACATCCCTTTGGAATCCCAGAATTTAGTCTATAAACCAGTCCCAGCACCTCCAGTCCTTGACAAAGTAGCCTGATGAGAAAGAATCAGTGAAAGAACAAAAGAAACATGAAATATCAGAGAGAAAAGTCACCTTCAAAAGAAAATACTTGATCTCCATCAACTGACACCAACTTACGCGATATGATTAAACTGACAGAGGAAGAATTCTGAATATGGATTGTAAGAAAACTCAATGGAATTGAAGAGAAAATAGAATCCCAACATAAGGAAACCACAAGAAAAATTCAGGAAATGAATGAAAAATTCTCCAAAGAAATTGAAATACTACAGAAAAACCAAACAGATGTCTTGGCAATGAAGGAGGCATTAAAGGAACTCCAAAATACAGTGGAAAGCCTCAAGAACAGAATGGATTATGCAGAGCAAAGAATCTCAGAGCTTTAAGATAATGCCTACGTGCTTAACAAATTAGAGGAAGAGAGAGAACACAGAAACAAGAGACAAGACCAAAACATACAAGAAATGTGGGATTATGTAAAGAAGCCAAATCTTAGAATCATTGGGATCCCAGAGGGGAAAGGGGAAAATTCACAAGGGCTGGAAAACTTATTTCATGGAATACTGGAGGAAAATAGGCTGGGTCTGGCTGGAAATTTTGATATCCAGATACAAGAAGCACACAGAACTTCTGGGAGACTCAGTGTGAAAAGGCAATCACCTTGTCATGTGGTTATTAGGCTGACCAAAGTAAACATGAAAGAAGCAATTCTCCAGGCAGTGAGATGAAAGCAACAAATAAGCTACAAAGGAAAGCCTATCAGACTAACTGCAGATTTCTCACCTGAAACTTTACAAGCCAGAAGGGATTTGGTGCCTATCCTTAATTTACTAAAACAGAATAATGCCCAACTTAGAATTCTTTACCCAGAAAAAGTAAGTTTCATCTATGAGGGAGAAATAAAGTCCTTTTCAGACAAGCAATCACTGAAGGAATTTTCAAAGACCAGACCAGCCCTATAGGAAGTACTCATATCTGCATTATACATCAAATAGTGCATCCCTCAAAGTAAAATCATTCAAGAGTTAAAGGCTAGAACTTGGACTTCATGATGGCTCAAGGAATAAGACAAAACAACAGGATTTCACCTAACAAAATGAATGGAAATCTTCCTCAAATTTCAATCCTCTCAGTAAATGTGAATGGCTTAATCTGTCCTCTGACGAGACATAGACTGGCAGAGTGGATAAAAATCCACAAGCCTAGTATTTGCTGTCTACAGGAAACGCATCTAACCCACAAAGATGCCTTCCAGCTGAAGGTCAAGGGATGGAAAACTATCATCCAGGCAAATGGAAGTCGCAAGAAAGCAGGGGTAGCTATACTATTTTCAGATAACATAAGCTTTAAACTATCATTAGAGCGAATAGACATCCTACAGAATGGCAGAAAATGTTTGCTCTCTACACATCCGATAAAGGGCTGATAACAAGAATCTCTCTAGAACTTAAAAGAATCAATAAGAAAAAATCAAACAACTCCATCAATAAATGGGCAAAGGAAATGAACAGAAACTTTTCAAAAGAAGATAGAATAATGGCCAGCAAACATATACAAAAATGCTCAACATCTCTAATCATTAGAGAAATGCAAATCAAAACCACAATGAGATATCACCTAACCCCAGTGAGACTGGCCTCTATCAAAAAATCCCAGAACAACAAATGTTGGCGAGGATGAGGAGAGACAGGAACACTCTTACACTGCTGGTGGGACTGGAAATTAGTGTAACGTCTGTGTAAAAGAATTTGGAGATACCTCAAAGAGCTAAAAACAGAAATATGAAATACCATTTGATCCAGCAATAGCACTAATAGCATCTACCCAAAAGAGCAAAAGTCATTCTACAATAAAGACATCTGCACCCAAATGTTTATGGCAGCACAATTCACTATTGGAAGGATGCGGAAACAACCCAAGTGCCTGTCAACTCGTGAGTGGATTATTAAAATTTGGTCTATGTATACAATGGAATATTACTCAATTATAAGAAACGACAGTGATGTAGCACTTCTTATATTTTCCTGGATTGAGCTTGAGCCCATTATCTGAAGTGAGGTAACACAAGACCGGAAGTATAGGCTCCACTTGTACTTGCCATCAAATTGGTACTGACTGATTAACACTATGGTGCTCACATGGTAGTAATATTCTCCAGGGATTGGGGGTTGGAGGGGTAAACTGACAACTAAAGGACATGGTGAACACTGTAGAGAGGAAGGGCATGCCTCTAACCCTTGCTAGGGAGAGGCAAAGATATAAAATGTAACCAAAATGTGTGTACCCTCATAATACCCTGAAATAAAAAAATGCATATAATCAGAGACACTAAATTGTACACTTTCAAAGTATGAATTTTATGGTATGCAAATTATATCTTAATAATGATGTCATAAAAAAGAACACATGAACAAAGATCCATATTCATTGTGGTGGACTGAAAGTGTTTCCTTATCTCTGCTTCCCCTCAAATCCTCTAAAACAACAGTTAAGAAAGAGAAATGCACAGATCACAGAGGCAAGAAGAACAGGAGAGGAGAAGGGAGTAATCAAATGAAGTCAACAAAACATTGAAAATTTAAAAAATAAGAAATTGTGGAAACTGATTTAACAGACTTGGAAACATTAATAGCCAAGAGCCTTTGGTGGTGAGAACAACAGGAAGCAAGAACCTGAGAAAGGCATACAAATTGGAGGTACTACCAGGCACCTCTGTGGGACTGAGGTATGAAGGCTAAAAATAAGATTAAAGTCTCCCCAACATCCCTTCTGCTCTCTCATGTCATTAGTTAATCAGTTTTTTCGTGCCCTGTCAAAAGACTGAGGGCTGTTCTCTGAAGTAGTTGATTACTGAGAATCTGTCTTTAAGGATACATTAATGGCTAAGGGCTGAGGTGCCAAAATGAAAACAGGCATTGAGAGAAAGTTTGCCTACTGAATTGGAAGACTCACAGACTCTTTTTGCTCTTTGGTTCCAAAAATATTGGTAGGCTACTCCATCTTCAGGAAATGTAGAGGATTCCTCTCTGGGAAAATGAACAAGTCTAAGAGAACAGGTCCACAGATACAGGAATTAAGAAGGAGATGCTCTGACCAAAAGGTCAGACCCTCTTTGGTCATTTATAGGGAAGCCTTCCAGAGATAAGCCATGCCCATCTATAGAGTGGGCATAGCTAATCAGCACCAGAGGATTTCACTTTCAGAGACAGACTAACATCCAAGAATCTCTACATATAGGAGAAAAGTCTCCAACACAAAAGACAGAGACTGAAACAAATAAAAGCAGCAGGGCAAGTCTCAAAAAAAAAAAGATGACCTGAAATCTGACAGATTTGACCATGAGGAAGGTTGCAGGAAGAGGTTTATTAAAAAGATGATGGCAAGAGTGGGAAACCTTAGCGAGAGCTGAAAGCCAAAACAAAACAAAGAACAAGCAAGTAAGAAAAGAGGCAATTAATTTCTGGAAAAACAAAAAGTTCTACAAGAAAGGAAATATAATTGTAGTATAGCTCTTGGCTTACCATAGTATTTATCTAGCTGTAATAAAGAAAAGCTGATTACCAATTTAAAGAAAAATGCATGAAAATTACATTGGAAGAATGGGAGGAAGGACACTGTGTAAGAGAGGAATGATTCAGGAGAATCGTATTCATTTTCCTTAGAAAGGTAAATAGAGAATAACAATTCATAGCTAAAAAATAGCAGTAGAAGCTTTCTGAAAAACAGCAAGAGTTGAAAGTGGCTGCGTTTGGAAAGTAGAGACCAGACATGAGTCAGGCTGAGCCAGGAAACTACTGTTTTATTATTTTTAAATTAACAAAATTGTTTTAGAGATGGGGTTTATGTTATTGAGACCAGACCCAAACTCCTGGGCTCAAGAGATCTTCCTGTCTCAGCTTTCCCAGTAGCTGAGACTACAGGTGTTTTACATCATGAGCTTTGTAGCATGCATTTTGGCTTTTAAAATTATGTACACATATTGCTTTGATAAAAAGTAAACTTTTAATTAAAAAGTAAGAATGATGCCAGCCTGACTGAGAATTGGTTAGTATAACACACAGAGGATGAAAATGATCTAGAACAGCCAGGTCTGGACTTTCAGGTGCTGTACCCGGCTCAAGCGTTGCTTGACCTGGGTATGTGCTTTGGGCTGTGGATCACTTTTGGCTCACTTCAAGGGCTGTCGAGATTCCTCCCTCCGAAATGACAGACTGGCTTCACTATAATCAGTTAATAATACTGACTTACAAAGACCCATGTCTATGGAAAGGGAGACAGGATCAGACAGTGGAAAATGACAGTTGATTATCTATTAATTGACATGATATGGTTAATAAAGATCACACAAATGAAAAACAGTAGAATGTATGTGATATGGTTTAGATGTTTGGCCCCTCCAAATCTCATGCTGAAATTTGATCTCCAGTGTTGGAGGTGGGGCCTGGTGGGGGGTGTTTGGTTCATGGGGGCAGATCTCTCATAAATGGCTTGGTGCCCTCCCACAATAATGAATGAGTTCTTGTTCTATCAGTTCATGCTAGAGCTGGTTGTTTTTAAAGAGCCTAGCACCTCTTCCTCTCTTTCTCTGCTCCTCGTGACATGCCTGCTTTCCCTTCGCCTTCCATCTTGATTGGAAGCTCCCCGAAGCCCTCACCACAAGCAGATGCTGGTGTGATGCTTCTTGTACAATCTGCAGAACCATGAGGTAAATAAACCTCCTTTCTTTATAAATTACCCAGCCTTACACATCCCTTTATAGCAGCACAACATAGACTAACACAGTATTACTATGAAATGCAAGTGATATGGCTCTGAATAAAGGCAGAGCACAGACCTAAAGTTTGCAATAGCCCCTTTACCTAGGGAAGAATTTGTAGCACGTTCTAATGCAAAGACAAAACTCCAGGAGTCTGTCAGCAGCTGATGCCATGCTCAGCTTGGGCAATGCTCTCCTGTCTGGATCTCAGTCCTATTTCTCTGCCCCTCAGTGCTTCAGCTCCAGAGTCAGGCAGCCAGTGGGCAGTGCATACCTTTCCTCTCTACAGATATCTTCTAGAAACACATTTAAATGAAGAAAAACTGTCATCATCATCACCACAGTTATCAAAACAGTGAAGCCTGGTTCGCAGGGGCAAAATATAAGGGGAATTGCCAAGTTTCTAAGAGTCCTAGTTTGCTGACAACCAGTGTGGTCCAAATAGGGACACATGGTCACAGGGCTGCTATCAGTCAGGGAAAACTTGTCAGTGTTACTGGGGTCTGCTTGTGTGGAGACACTGCTGGCTTTCAGCTTCTGGAGGCTATACACTGAGCTATAAAGTAGGGCTGGTGGATCTGACACCCTTGGCAGTGCTGGCCACTTGTAGTCATCCCCCTCACAGGGAAAAAGCCCCTGGGCAGTTTTAGCTGCACACTTCCTTTCCTGGATGAAAGGCCAGTGCTCTGCTGCCTACCTTGAGTTCATCTTTGCTCTGGAAGTTGTCCAAGAGGTGCTGGAAATGGATGTCACACATCTGGCGGAGCAGTGAGAGAAGGCAGGATACATACTCGCCCTGGGGATCAATCCAAAAAACACTTAGCATAGCCAACCACAAGGGCTGTGTTCCCCCAATCCACAGAGGGCAAGGAGAGTAGGGAGGGTCTGAGATGGCCCCAATGATTACCATGGAAGAAAGGTGATAATTCTGGCCCTTAAAATGGGCTTTCTTTTCTGCTAAGAGAGGCCTGAGGGGCTTGGGAGTTTTAATAGGGCCTCTGTAGTATGGGGCTATTGAAAAACCTTAACCTGTGACAAAGTAGTACTACAAAGTGAGACAAATATTCTCCTTTTTTTCTTAGGGCAGTTTTGGTTAAATAGTCTTTTGCTACCAGGGCAGCCTGCTATAGGGGATACTTGGAACAGGAGGGAGCCTGACCTTCTATGGACAGAATTTAGACCCTGCACATCTTTATGGGCTAGAGCAACTCTTCTACGGGGACCTCCTTGGGCACCTCTCAGAGTTTGCATGGGGTTACTGAACTGGGCTAATGGAATACAGCAGATAAACATGACTGTCTAAAAGGCAGAAAAGCCAAAACTGACCTTTGTGAGGGACAAGCTATGGGCTTTATAACAGGTAACAGTTTAAGGATAAATATGAATCTTCACAATTTCTTCAAGTTTGAACTGGGATACATGGAAGAAAATCTTGCTCTAAGGACTCCAAAGACCATCTTCTAGCAATTTTTGGCATGGGGCAGCCAAGCATGTAATCCTTTTAGAAGGTTGCCTCCTCAGAAGGGAGGGAGAAAAATTATTTCACTGGACAATTTTCAAATGCTTATAAACTCATGAGAATTTGGCAGTAGTTTTTAGTCTCTCCAATCCTTTATAGATCCTTGAAACTATTACACATATGTGTATGCAAAATATACATACAACATGAACCTCAGTTTTACCTGAAAAATGGGCATAATAAGCCATAATTCATTTGTTGTGAGGGTCAGATGAGTTAATATATATTAAGAATTTATGTACAAAATCTATTACATATAAAGGTGCTCAATAAATTACAGTTATTATTATCTTCATTATAATTTATATCAAATGAATCACTTCATTGGTACTGCTAAATGAGTTAATACTGGTCAAGTGCTTTAAGCAGGATCTGGCCCAAAGCAAGTACTATGTAAGTGTTTGTTAGAAGGCTGGGTTACCAGGACATGCCAGGGAATATATGTTTTTTATTTATAGAGTGCCGTCAATAGGGGATCCTAAGGGAGCAGACACTCTTTCCAAGCCCAGTGCTCCAGGACACATACCTGCTCCCTGTGTGTTCCCTTGCTCTCCCTCCCATACTGTAGCTTGGCTTGTTCCCACAGAGGGTTTTCTTCAGAGATCACCGTACTCTCTCATATGCCAGCTGAGATATTCCACAAGAACTGTTTATCATGTTCCCACATTAGGGATGAGAAGTCTACTCTGGATATGGGAGCAGGGGCACAGCGGGCACAAGGTGCTGTCTCTCTGCCCCTCCTGAGAGGCTTTCCAAGTTTGATTCTCTTCTAATTTGATCATAGGAAATAATTACTCAGTAATGCCAGTGCAATTCTACTGCATCACATTTTTCCTGAGGCTAGAAATTTAGATACAAACACTATGGACAAAAAGCAACTAATTTGTAGATGTAAGCCAATTCTGAGAAAATTATTCTGTCTTGCATATCATTTAGGAGAGTCTGTATGAGAAGGTTCCTAGAAGAAATAAGTCTATTTTCACCTATAACCTCTTAGTACATCCCTGTTTCATCATACAATATAGAAAATGACTTGGCTCAAAGGCAAAGGCCAACTGAAACAGTGTGCCGGAAAATTTAAGGACAAGAAGCATTCCCTGAACCTGCCCTAAAAACACTCCTAGGAATATGAAGGTAGAGCTTTCAGAGTGAACAGGGGAGTCAGATTTGAGAAGGAAAGAGGGAAACATGCTGACAACCATGCAGGAGGGGAGGTTGAGATGAAGGTGGTGGGATGGTGAGATGGGGGCGGGGGGTGTGGAGGAGCCCCAGGTTAGAAAAGAAGGCAAGAAAACCTGGATGTTAGTTACTAACAGTGATCTCGGCTGTGCACTGCGGGCACCGCTGCCCTCTTACCGCCTCCTGAGCGTGCGATTTGCTCATGATGGTGAGCAGAGTCTGCAAAAGCACATCTAGGAGGCTCTCCACCATCATCTCTACTTCCTCCATGACATCTGCCTCCTGGAGCGAGCAGTGAGAGAGCACACCATTAGCACCAGGTCACGCTGATGTGCAGCTGGCAGCACTTACTAAGTCAGCCACGTCAGAATGGTCTTCTGACTGGATTCTCAACCTTGGGCTCACAGTCTCACCAACACGTAGCGTCAAGGAACCCAGGACAGCAGCTCTGACAGGACAGAGGACAGGAAGTGAGGCTCTGACAGCCTCAGGAGGTGAGGCTCTGACAGCTGACAGCAGCTCTGACAGACAGGACAGGAGGTGAGGCTCACCTGCCACTGTTGCCCAGGCATCGTGGTTGCAGCCTTACTCTAATGCAGCACTACTCACAATTCTGAATCTCAGGCAGATAGGTTAATTTTGATATACAAGGCAGAAGCAAAGGTCCTGAGTTAAATGGTTTCTTTGGTTTCCCTAGAATAGTCAGGAGAAAGCACAACTCTGCCAACTAACACTTTGTGAAATGATAAAGTTTAAAAAATGGTGAAGTATTCACATCACAGGGTGTGGCAGCAGCACCTTCACCAGTACTAAGGCATACAGAAGTAGCTTATCCCTCTCAGAGTTTTCTCCTTGGGTGCCCTCAATCTTTGCCAATCCTGCCTGTTGCCCAGATATGCCTGGGTCCCACTTGTAGCTTGCTCGCTCCTTAGCTCTCTTGCTTGTGTTCCCTGGTCCACCTGAAGGACTCTAGTCTCAGTGCATCTTTCTCTGGCTGCCTTACAAAAACCATATAACATGTCTCCTCACTAAAGGCTGCTTCCCAGCCACTAGGCTCTGTATTTCAGATGAGTCTGTGTTATCCTTTTGTAGACCTCTCACATTCATCTCAAATTCTGTAGAATGACTTTAATTATCTCACAAAGAGATTCCCATTGCCCCATCACCAAGATTTTGTACTAGTACTGGTCCTAATGTCCATCCTCCACCAGCCATCAATCTATCATTCGTTAAGCACTTTTCATGTGCCAGTCACTATTTCAGGACCTGAATATATATAGGTGAACATGAGAGATAATATCTGTGCTTTCATTGAGCTTAGATTTCATCTTCCCTCTACCTATCCATACAATATAATTATACTCTGCCCCATACTACATGAAGAATTTGAGAAGCCCTTGGGGCCAAAGTCATCTTTTTCATCTTTTGAACTGATTGTAACACTCTTACTTGTGACATATCTTTGAGTAGCTGTTAGCAACTAATAACAAACTTTCTCTAGCCTCACAAAAACAACCAAACCATCTCCTCCAGGTTTTTACTAGTTCCCATTCCTCCCTTTCATTTTGCTTTTTTTGCTTCATTTTTTCTCCTTCCCTTAGTAATAAGCTACACACAACCCCTCCCTCTCCCCAGATATGACCTTGGGCTACTAGTAGACCTTATGTGCTTGGTGTATCTTCTCTGAGGCACGGTGGGAAGAAGAGCTGCCAAGTCTTTCCTGGAGCCAAGAGCAAATGATAGGGCCACTACCACCATCACAGTCATTCACTGCCAAGCTGGGCCTTTGTCACCAGATGGTACTTCAAGACTGAACACCAGAGTACCCTATTGGGTCCCTGTCCCCTGCTCAAACCAAATATACTCTTTCTTTTAGGTACCTCTCCTGCTCCACGTGGCTACGTTCTTACCATCTTAAAACATTGGCTTTCATTTTAAATGCACTTGAAATTTTATTCTCTAGAAATTTTAATAAAATGGTGTAATAATAAACCTATTTTTGTTCATTTCTTTATACTTTCTTATAGTTTCTAAATTTTCTATAAGAAATATATATTTCTTCTATTATCAAAAATATATGAAATAAATATCATTAAAATAAGTTCTTACCCTCACCCATGCCTCATACATATCTTTCCTTCACACCTTCCTACCTCAATCCCTCCCCTCCTACCACAGATCTCTTTTAAAAAGAAAAAACAAGAGGAAAGAACATAGGTAAAAGCATTATTAGTTGAAATCTGACCCCTAAAGTACAATTCTACCATTCTATGGTAGAGCTCAGAGCTCTTGTGGGCAGCATTTGCCTCTTATATATCCTGATCTCATCTGGCACGGTGTAGGAATGCCATATGGGTATAATTAAGCTGTCAGGAACCTGACAGAAAAGTCTGATTGAGTAAGCTGCCTCTCAGTCTGAGTCTGCCTCCCTGTGTTCATGCCTAAGTATCCTTAGAAAACTCCCAGGAATCTAGAATTAAAACTTTTTGATAGAAACAGAGCATGGCACAGGATTGGGCCTTCTGGTACTATAGATAACTATATTTCTGGGTAGATTTATGGTAGAACAACTTTTAAAATAGGAAGAATATGTTGCAGTAAGAAGCCTGCAAGGCACACACAGGCCTTCATTCACTTGGGTACCTTCCTGTCACTGATGAAAGCATCTCTGACTGAGAAGTATACAAAGAGATCTTTGTTGGTCTGCCTCTGGCTAAAGTATTAACAACACAAGACTAGGGCAGAGCCGAGTGGGGTAGAACAGGTGTGGGGCCACTACCAGAGAGCTGGTCTTGACGATGGAGAAGATACTGCTGAGGATCCCTGAGCAAATTAGCAGCTCTTTCTGCTGCCTCAGGTGAAGGTGAATGTGATGGAGAACCACAGGAAGCAAGATGCGGCGGGATTCTGGGAGAGAAAACACAAGGTGAAGAAGCCCTTCAGGGAAGAACCTGCTATTGCTAGAAGCCAGTGGCACTGTGGGACTTAGCTAGTTTCAAAGCAGGTGGGGTTGTGACTGCAGCTAAGGTAGAGGTAATCTCCTTCCCTTATAAGGGCCCAAAAGCCTACTGCCTAGAGATTACAAACTATCCCAAGACATTGTTCTCCCATCTTTCTTTCCTTTGTTCTCATTTCAAGCCCCAGCATCCATGACATTTTGTGCAACATGAATGTTAGAAATCTGCTTCCAAATGAAATCTCTTTATAATGATTAGACTCCAAATTAAAAGCACAGTTTACGCTGAAAACTCCATTTAAATGGCACACTTATTATGAACTACATTGACTGAATTTGCAGATTTGATATGGATTACAGATTGTCCCTCTTTATGCCCTGCCTACGTGGCCTCGCATGCCCACTCCTGCTGTGAGCATTTACCTTACCACAGCTATCAGGCCTGCTCCCTTTCCCCAAAAGCCTTGTCAGACTGCTGCTCAGTGTGTCCGCAGCAATGAATAGAAGCGTGACTTTTGCCTTGTCATAAGACTTTGAGAATTAGTCAAGTTTATTATCAATCCTAGTGCATACTTCAAATGTTTTTCTTTGTTACTAGAATAGCATTTTTATCAGGAGGTAACTATATTTAGAACTCTGAATTCAGGAAGGCTGAATCCTAACTCAAGTTCCCTTATTAACTCATTCTGAGATTTTAGGCAGGCTGACTCCCACGGGCTTTATTTTCCTCATCTGTAAATGGGGTGCTAATGACCTTATCTACATTTACTTTACAGGATGGTTAGACATCAAAGTGAAATATAAGTGTGAATATGTTTGTGGCACTCTGTGCTCCTATGTAGTCAGTGATTATCTGACCCTGTAGTTCTCATCATATCTGGCTGGCATAATTTAGTCAGATTATCAGTAACACAAACAAGTCACAGCATTTAGGATTTACCATTCATATTTGACCATAGTTAAGTGCTCCACATGAAATTCAGAGAGAAAATCTTTTTCAAATGAAGACAAGTTACATGACATATAAGAGATTTGGGCATTGCCTTGTGAAATACTTAGAATATGTTCAAATAGAATGGAATAACAACTAATACATATTTAAAAGGCTTCTTGGATAAAACAAAAGTTGACACTGCATTTTGAAGACCAAAATATCAACATAGTAGGTTTTATAACAACCAATATCTGCTTGCAGACAAAACAGTAGTTTGTTACTAGAGCTTCCTGAAGAAGAGACCAAACTGGTGTGCTCTGAGAATGTGTTGGTTAAATGATAACACTGGTAAAGAAAGTCTTGTTTCAGTGAAGATGCTATGACTCAGACATTGAAAGAAACTGAGATGCAAATGAAGTTTTGGTGGTGGACTGTCATCGCAAAATCCAATTACATGGTCTTGTGCCACATAAGGTTTAAGAAAAATTTTTCTAAAGTGATTGTGTGAATCAGCAAGTACATGCAAAAATATTAGAAACAAAGTGTATCAGTGAGGTCAGTCTATTGTTCCCTTTCCATATATTCCAAAAGCATCTTCTTTAAGCAGTGCATAAAACTTGAGTAAGTGCAATGGCCTCAGTGACAGTATGTCAAAACCATTGATAAAATCTTCAATCCAGGAGCTGGAGAAGAGAGAAACATTACCATAAACAGTTCCTGGTGGAGAAAAGATGACTTTCTTGGTGGTAGCTTTACCATTAGGAATACTATATACACCAGCAGAGCTAAGTCAATCGGAACATTTATGTAGTATTGCAAATATGTGTAGCACTGGGCTGAGAAATTATTGTTTTTATACTTTAAAAGTCAAACCTAAAAAAACTAACCACCAAAAATCTAATTATAAACATTATAATGATAATTGTTTTGCTAGTGTTTCAAATTTATTTCTGTGCCCCAGAAGTTTATTCTAGGACAGTGATATTTTACATAAAGGATCAGGCTCATACTGATCTTAGCATTTGGCCATCGAATATTTGGTGCCCCTACAAGACAGAACTTGATCACATATGATACGGTTTCAGCAATGAATGCTGATGTTCTTTCTGAAAGGCAGCCTCAGCTGTTGCATTAGTTAGGTCATCCTGACCCCTTGGAAAGTGTGGAGTGTTCCCTGTCCATTTCCCTATCTAATCCTTAGTGGCTCCTACAAAGAGAGGAAAAGGAATCTATCTGACTGATGTGGCAAGAAAACAAGAAAGCACAGGGTCCTCAGGACCCCCTTTCAGGGCCTCTTTTATTTCCTTGTTTTATCCTTATCCCTTTGGGCTGAACCCTTCTCTTTTGCTCTCCCTCTTTCCCCTCTGTTTTCTGTTCTGCTGGTGGTGTGGCAGGCGCCATTCTTGGTAGCTAGCTGGATCTGTGGGCTTGGAGGTTGCTCTGCAGGCCACATACTATATAGATTGAATGTTTGTGTTCCCCTTGCCAAATTCTGTTGAAACCTAATCCACAATTGTGATGGTATTTGGAGGTGGAGTCTTTGGGAGGTGATTAGGTCATGAGGGCCTAGTGCCCTCATGGGATTAGTGCTCTTTTTTAAAGAGAATTTCCTTGTCCCTTCTGCCATGTGGAAGACAACTATCTATGAACCAGGAAGTGGGTCCTCACCAGATAATGAATCTGCTGGTGTTTTAATCTTAGCCTTCCCACCCTTCAGAACTGTGAAACATAAATGTTGTTTATAAGCCACCTGGCCTAAACGATGGCACCACTCCATTAACATGCTCCAGGGTGTGGGTCTCTAGTAATAAAAACGTGAATGAGGCAGTAGGCCTAGGTCTTGGCTGTATTCTCTAACATAGTTCACCAAAAAGGCCACAATTTAAGAATGCATTTTCTTGTATGATAGTTGATAAAACAGATCCTTTGATTACCACTTGGCTATCTCCCCTGGAAGGGATAAAAGATGAGTCTGACTCTCATTCCAACTCCATTTACCTGAGAAAGAAAATAGGCGGCTGTCCACTGTCCTGGCGATGGATTGCAGCTTGACCACATCCATCGACTGCCCGATGTGCACAGTGCTTGGCATGCTCCCCAGTGTCCCTCTCACAAATTCTGCCACCTCTTGTACAGTGAACATTTGCAGCAGCTCATCAAAAATGGTGGGGAAAGAATTGAGGAGTGCAGCCTGAAGAAGCAAGTGTAGCTGTCGTTAGCTCAGAGTTAGATTGTTCACATAATGATACAAGGTGGTGAGAGGTTGAGAAGGCATTGCAATATCCCTGCCCTGTTTGCGCCCCTTCCTGACCCTTGACTCTACCCATCCCTATAGCAGTCCTGGGGCTGGAGCAAGAAGAACCAAAAAGAAAATGAAAACAAGATAATTTACCAGGGCCCAGACCACTTGAAGCTTTCATAACTTGCTAAGGAATTTGCAAGCAAGAGAATGAGGTATAAAGAGAAATTTGGGTGGGGCACAGTGGCTCATGCCTGTAAGTCCAGCACTTTGGGAGGCCAAGGTGGGAGGATCACTTGAGGCCAGGAATTTTAGACCAATCTGGGCAACATAGCAAGACCTCCCACTGCAAAAAAATTAAAAAAAAAATAGCCAGGTGTGTGGTGCATGCCTATAGTCCAAGTTACTCAAGAGGCTGAGCCAGGAGTAGGAGGAGTGCCACTGCACTCCAGCCTGGGTGACAAAGTGAGACCCTGTTTTGAAAAGAAAAGAAAAGAAAAAAAATAAAAGAAAAGAAAAGAAAAGAAGAGAAGAGAAAAGAAAAGAAAGAAAAGGAAAGGAAAGGAAAGAAAAGAAAAGAAAGAAAAGATATTTCACTCTGGGAGGCCGAGGCAGGCGGACTGCTCAAGGTCAGGAGTTTGAAACCAGCCTGAGCAAGAGCGAGACCCCGTCTCTACTAAAAATAGAATGAAATTAATTGGACAACTAAAAATATACAGAAAAAATTAGCCGGGCATGGTGGCACATGCCTGTAGTCCCAGCTACTTGGGAGGCTGAGGCAGAAGGATCGCTTGAGCCCAGGAGTTTGAGGTTGCTGTGAGCTAGGCTGACGCCACAACACTCTAGCCCAGGTAACAGAGGGAGACTCTGTCTAACCAAAAAAACAAAAAGAAAATATTCTAAGATTGATTGTGGTGATTGCTGTACAATTCTGTGAG